>MU227482.1:109178-141055 GCA_018584345.1 Thuja plicata
CGACTCTCAATACAAAAATAAATAATATAAAGAGAAAATAAAAATTTGGCACTCTTACATAACCAAAATATAGGTTATCCAAAATCATAATCCAACTTAGCTTTCTAGGAGTCCACAACATACTCCTTAAATCATTGCTACTATTCAACTGCTATGTTACACTGTTCTAATGTCTTTGCATGTATTCAAATCTCTCTAACTCATTGTAATCATCACCAAGACTAAATCGATCTTAGGTGGAGGTCATACATACTCCACAGTATCTTCCACTAAGATCGCATTTAATAACTCATCGTACTCAAATTTTGATACCCAAAAAAATGTTTTCATACTCTGTATTTATGCTTCTATACTTAGTCATTTTGAAGACTGTATCTCCAAAACTGTACTTTGATACAATCGATCAATATACCAGATATGTGGCCATAAATGACAACCCATAAGTGTCTCATACAAAAATCATCACTTTCCAACATGAATCAGCAAAGAGAGGTACACACTTGGTTCACTTACAAAAGATTCTTAACAGAATGGAGCAATTCAAGCTAAGGCTAAATCCAAAAAACTACACCTTTTGTGTGACATCAGGCAAGCTCCTTGGATATATTGTCTCAGAAAAATGAATCAAGGTTGATCCAGATAAAGTAACAACAATTATGGAAATACAATCTCCAAGGAACATCAATGAATTTAGAACGTTGCAAGGCAAGCTACAATCAATTGGGAGGTTTATCTCACAGCTAGCAAATAAGGCACAAACTTTCACAAAAAGCAATGCACAAAAGCATAAAATTTAAGTGTGACGAAGGATGTGAGAAAAATTTTCAATAGATCAAAGAATACTTAACAAATCCTCTTGTATTAATGATACCAATACCAGGAAAACATCTTCTACTCTATATATCAGCTACAGAAACGTCACTTGGAGCTTTGCTAGCACAACATGATGAAATAGGAAAAGAAAGAGAAATATATTATATAAGTAGGATAATGGTTTATTATGAAAAAAATTACACCATCATTGAAAAATATTTCTTAGTGGTGGTGTTTTCTTCTCAAAAGCTTCGACACAATATGCTTGCACATTCTGTCAAATTAATAGCAAAAATTGATCCTTTAAAGTACTTGTTAGATAAGGCAACTTTGCCTAGCCGACTAGCAAAATGGGTAATGATACTCAAGAGATTTTACATTGAAAACATAGACATAAAAGCTATCAAAGGATAGGTCATTGTTGATCATCTAGTAGACACTTCTCTTCAAGATAGTAAACTGCTAAGAATAGAATTTCCTGATGAAGCTATTCTACATCTGACAGAACACTCCTGGAAAATGTTCTTCGATGGCTTGTTCAAACAACAAGGGTCTGGAGCCAGTGTGCTCTTTATAACACCCCAATTTTACAAAATTACTAAAGCATATAAGATGATCTTTCCCTGCATGAACAATATATCTGAGTATGAAGCTTTAGAAAATGGACTAAAGTTGGCTATTGAATGGAAAATAAGAGAATTGCATGTCTACGGGGATTCTTAATTCGTAATCAATCAAGTCTATGATCAATATTAAACCAAGGATGAGAAGCTCATACCATATAAGAGGATTGTTGATGATCTTAAGAAGTATTTTATATTCATCACCTTTCAACAAATACCAAGGGAAACAAATAAAGTTGCTGACGCCATGGCTACTTTGGCCTCAATGTTACAATTGGAAGAGCATGAGTTTCGCTATGAATTCCTAGTGGAAGAACTCCCTTTTCCATCCTATGATTCCCTAGAATCCCAAATTGTATGCTCAATTGTGGGCACTAAATCCTCTTGATACAACCAAATATACTCCTACCCATATGAACAAATAGTCCCTCCTGACTCATGTATGCCATGATAAAGCAACCTATGAATCCTGCCATGACACAATCAATTGGATAATGTGTGTTGCACTCAATCACTATATCATCCCTAGGGATCTCCCTATCTAGAATGGTACAGTCACGAAAGAGTCAGATGAGGACCTGAATACCGAGTCATGGAGCCATGTCATACTCTATCTTCTCTCCAACAAAGAGGATCCAAAGAATCCTATATACATCCTTGGGAGTGATGGTCATCTCCCCAGTCGACAAATGAATGTATTATGCTTTCTATGGAACTGCTCAACTAAAGTAATGAGAAATCCATGGTTCACACGGACATTAGGCATATGCAAAGATCACCTAAACGTACACTCACTCAAGTGACACCTTTTTGCATCTCAGAGGTTCCTCACTAACCACATGGTGAAGGATACATGGACCTGAACTAGATATCTGGTAACTATGCCTGCAAAGGAGAATAAAAAAACAGTCATCAGTAATTGAGAGAAATCATTGCGTAACAGATAGACAAGATGACAAAAATTACAAATAATCTAAGTATTCCACAAACAAAGGTGAAATTTCTTGGTAAAGCCCTAAATAATGCTTTTTTTTTTTATACGACAAAACATAGTACAGATCCACTAGCATGCAGAATCCTACCAGTCGGGAATTAGTATAGTACAAAACATCAGGCTAAAATGAAAAAATAGGTAAATCCATACTATATAGGGGGTTTCTATGAAGGCCCTAATTTGAGCGATGGGTCCTTCCCATACAACAAACCATATGACCTGGTATAAAAAAATAATTTTTAGCAGTTTGTTGTACAAGCCATCTCATTGGCCCGTATGAAAAACTGAGCCCTACGGTTGAAAACTGTGAAAAACATGGAAAAATACAACACAAACAAGAAAAATTAGATTTACGGAGGAATTGTTTTGACTACTCACTAGAGACGGGTAATTCTCTAGTCGACCGTGCCTCCACATGCGCTCAAATCGATGATCTACAATCAGAACCACCATTTTGGACTTAGAGAAGGTCTTTTGAATTTCAAACTTGGAAGGTGAAAATGATTTGAAAATGACCCTTGTAGGCATTTTATATGTTTTGACCTAATTTTCTAAATTGCTTTGTTAAGCGTGAAAATTGCACCCTTGGCTAATTGGATAGTTCTAAATCCATTTTCAGAATTGAAATAAAAAATTGAAAACATTTTGTTTTTCAAAAACATGGATTAACTTGTTACTCAAATGTAGTTGATTGTTAAAGCTTGCCTCACAGGATTTTGCTTTGAAATCGCTCCTAATCAACTAAATCAAGAATTATCAAATTTAATCCAAGAAAGTCAACCTTGATCAACCCAGGTTAACTCTCGGTCAAAATTGGTCAAACAACTCTTAATTCAAGCTTGAATCTAATTATTCTACATCTATTCTGACTCTTTGATTCTTTTCAGTCTATCAAGCTCATCGCCCTCACCACATTTTGATTTCGATCCCAAGGGGGTAGCACCATTACATCAATAATTTGATTCACATCAACAAGTTTAATTTCTAGGGGCATCAGGACTATGTATCAAACCCAGATTCTCCCAAGTGATTTCATCACTTAAAATCAAGTCACTTGAATCCCTAGGGGCATTATTAGTTTCATCGCACCACATCAATATGATAGTACCTCTTAATCAGGTAGTTAGCTTCAGCAAGACCCATATAAAGTCAATTATCCTAAGAAATCAATCAAATGGAAGTCAATCTCATTACACCACATCAAGTTGACTTTGCATCCAAACCAATCTAAAATTAAGAAGTCTGCTCTAGGGACAAATATGCAGTTTCATTGCTTCACATCAAGCTAAATAATTGAATCTTTCCATTAGTCTTTGCTCAATCAGGTCTAGAGATGATTTCTTCACATATCTCTATCAATCCTTTCTCAATCAAGTCCAAAGTTGATATCTTTGATCTTCAATCACTCTTTGTTCAATCAATTTTGGAAATAGTTGTGATCTATGAGATAGTCCAATCACTTCACATTAATCTATTTTCTGATCTTTCATTAAAAATTCTTTGAATCAACATGCTGCTCACACATCAATTCAAAGAGGGGAAAATGTAACCACCTAAAATTGGTCTAGTAAACCTATAGCCCCTAATTCAATTAATTGGCCTTAATAAATCCTAAATCAAAGGTATTTATTTATAGACCCTAATTATGGAAGCATTTAATCACACTTTCTTACTGTAATGCCCCTCCAACCCTCACAAAACCTGATTATGCTTGTTGGAAGTTTGAGACTTTTATTCTATAATAATGATTCTGATTGAAGTTAATCGTCCAATCTATCTCATCTCCACATAAGTTTTTGATGTATATTTCTCTTTGAGTAGTGATGTCAACTATGTGTTCATGACATTTTAGGAACATCGTGTTATGAAACAATTTGATATGTTTGTTGCGTGAGGAACTTCCTTTTTGATGGTTTGAGTACACTAGGATGAATTAAGTTCATTAAGATACTTTTATGGCTATGTTCTAGATGGTGTATATATGTTATTCAAATCGCCATAAAGATTAGGTTCTTTTTATGATTTACCTAATCATATTTAACATCCTTGTATGATTTTGGTGATAACTATTAATTAGGGATTAATCCAAATCACCTAATGGATCATATTATGGATTCAATCCAACCCTTTTTTCATAATTAATTAGTATTACTTTGAATTATGGGTTCTTATACCCTAGTGACATCATACTTGAACTCTATGCTTTCTCTTATTTGATTAGATGATGAGATGCTTTCAAAATATGTTCGATAATATGTTCATCCTAATGATAATTTGTAAATGATCTGAATGTTACCTAATAAATTATATTCTTAGAATATTTAATTGAATTTGGTTTATGTACATGATGGAATTATCAATGATGATAGTTTATTTTTATTTTGAGATTATGGTGGAGCTAACAATACTAACTCAGTCATGATTTAGAATGAGTATTGTATGGTGTGTGCGTAGGATGAGGGGAGGAATTCATAGTCACTTCCATAGGAGATCCACAGGATGTCGCGCTACCCCTCCTTGTTTGTCACTGCTTGCACATATATGTATATATTTGTGTTTCTCAACTTGGTGATGGAGGATGCAGGTACCAGGCATCGACTCCACATGGCCACACAGGTTTGAGCGTGCCTTTAAAATCCTTGAATGTTGTTGTCATGGAGATATTACCAAGGTTTCCCCAAGTATACCCGTTGTGACTTAGGTTCCTTTTTCAGGAAGTCACCCTATTTGGGTTTGGGTTGTATTATTATTTCTATGGTTTTGATATTTATATCTTGGTCAGTTGACTATGTTCTTTTAGTCTTGAAAGTTATGTTTTTAATATGATTCTTGGTTATTTTATTAGATAAATAAATAAATATATGTATATATAATAGATATATTATGTATTTAAATAGTTTTTTTTGGCGTGACTAAATATATGTATATGTATGTATATATGGGTGCACACATATATGCCTATGTATATATATAAATATATTTGTGTATGTATAAAGATATGTATATGTATAATTAGAGTTGTGATGTAAAAATTGTATTGAGATAAAAAAAATATAAAAAAATAAAATAATAGAAGAAGTAATATTATTATGCCTAATTGGCAGAACTAGCTTTCTAAGAGATTCAAACTCAAGACCTCCTAGGAGTAAGGCTAGCTAGTTACCACTGGGATATGTGTGTTACTTGATCATCTATCTTATCTTAAACATATTTGAGTAGTTCATAATATTATTTAAGTTGATAAATAATTAAATTTTTGACTTATGATTCACGGGAATAATTGATTTAATTTAAAACCAACTATGGAAGCTAGAGAAGTTGCTTCCCGTAAAGAAACTCCTCCAACCTATATAGTTGTCTATATGTATAAGGTAAAATATTTTATGGAGGGAGACATGGTTTTGGGGATTCTGAGAATAGGCTTTGAAATCTAAAAATGAGGATTTTTTTTTTTATCAATAGTTAAAGACAATAATGTTTTATCTTATTCTGTGAAAATGGATAAATAATTGTTGCGAGAAACAAATATAGTCATGAGGCAGAGGATATATCTCCCTAACCAACCATTAGATCTTCCTAAGTTTTGGATATGTTGGTAATAACCTAATTTTTCCACTTCTCACTAGAGCAATCGAAGAAATATGTTATGGGTCAAAAGTTATAGATCTCTGTGTGTGGGTATATCCAGGAGGACAACAAGTAGAAAGTTAGAAAGCTTGAAGGTTTATGGAATTGTTCAAACACTAAGGGAATTCTCTGGACGACTCCAGGTAGAGTCTGAATTTTTTTAGTGGAGTAATGTGTTTTTATTATGTTTTCTCCATTATTGATCATACCTATAGATAAGTAAGGTTGTTTAAAAACATTCATAATAAAATCTAGAAATTAAGTATCTATATCTAATGTGTTGGCTTGATGAGTTTGTCACTATCTATTTTTTGGAGTGATTATGTCTTCTTGTATGGTTTTTAATTCTATGTGGATTTTATGTTTTAATAGTGGTTAAAGTGATATTTAATTGTTATTGAGTTTTGGAAGGTTTAGGATGTTATTTTATCACCCTTCCTTTTGATAGTTTATTTCATTTGGGATTATTTTCTTCTATGTTCATTTTATTGTTTGAATTTGATCATAATGTCTTACTTAAGGTGTCTTGAGTATGTGAAATCCTTGTACTATTCTTATGTTGTTTATGTTTAAGTTTAGGACTCATCCTGGTGGTCTCAGTACACAGGAGAGTTTCCTAAACCTCTAAAATAAAGAATTTTAAGTATTACAATTCTTTTGTCATGTTTTGGGTAGGGGACTAGGTACCCTAGGTGAGTGGCTCACCATAGGTGTTGCAACCCTAAAGTGGTTTCTAGATGATCCTATGGGTGGGTTAGTAAAAAGTGATAGCCTAATAATGAATCTAGGAAAGGAGGGAAACAAAAGATAATGAAACAAAACATAATAATGCCCACATAGTACTGTTGCAGTACTGGGACCATGGGTAACTGCCAGGATGGATCCCTATTCATAAAGGGGGTACCAGGGTTACATGGTTTCCAAGAAGGATCCCAATAAATAGGATATGTGATGACACTCACTTAGAGGGTATGCTAGAAAACTAACCCTTGTGTATAGTTAAGTGATATTTTGTTATGTCTTGTATTTATTTAAGTTATTGTTTTGTGAAGCCTTAGATTGCTTAGGGCCTTGTGTGGACCTTGGTTCTATCTCCTAGCATGGGGGAGTAGAAATAAATGATTCCACATGGTTGGGTGGTTAATCTTATTGAGGTACTATTTGTGGTTGCATGGATGAATTTGCCTTTGGATTCATGCTTGGAAGTTGTCAAAGATTCTTGTTCTACATCATGTACTTCAGTGAATTGTAATTATGATGTATTTATGTATTGAAATCCCTTGTTGGGTAATGTAATGAAATATAAATGAAGGGTGAATAAATGTAATGGGAATGGGTATTTCTAGGTGAAATGAAGGGAAAAGTTATGCTCTTACTTGTATATGTCACAAATATTAAAATAATGTGGAATTTGTCATTTGTTTCCCTCTAATGCTATCTTGTAATAAAGTAAGTGATCTCTTGAATCAAAAGTTGTTCTTATAGTTCTTTCTTGTTTTGTGAATAAGGACCTAGCTTATATTGATATGATAAGTACATTCTCTTATATAATTGACTATAAAGGAATATTATGAAATGATTATTTAATGAATGAACTTTTATTTATGTCAAAGATAAATGTTATTGCTAGATAAGAAGGTTTATAGGAATGATAAATGATAATGGAATTACAATTGTGGAATAGTTTTATAATTATGAAAGTAGATGCCAAATATTAAGAAATGTTTATAAAAAAGAAGTACAATACACTTTTGGTTCAGTGTAACCTGTGATAGTAACTCAATAAATTGATTCACATATTTTTAACTTATGATTCATATTAAGAATGAGTTAGGACCATTTTAGTTGGTGTCTTAAAATATATCTAGTATAATGTACATCTAGGTGGTAGGGTATGTGATAATGCATGATATTATTTACCCTAATGTCTATATGAGACTAAATTTATAAGATGCTTTATAGATGTTATGAATTCCATTATTTAGTTATGAAGAATGGATTGTGTTGGTAAATTAAATGTTGGTGACTACTCATTGAAACATATTCATCGCACAGTAGTCATTTATTCTAAAGGGTTATAAATATGTTATACTTGTAACTCATTATGAAACTCTTAAATGTAATTATATTAATTAATATTGTTTGAGTAGAAGTGTTAGGGAACCTATAAGGACTGGGAAATCTCAGTTATGTTGAATTCATGTTTTGTGAGCATATGTGTATTGATTCTTTTTAAAATGTGCATTGTAATAGTTTAAAAAAATAAAATTGACTTCATCTTTAGATTTTAGATGGTCAATCCTCTTTGGTTCCCTAGCGGGGCGTTACACTTACATAATTAAGCATAACTAGTTGAATCAAATTATTAATCAAAGCTCAAATCACTTAATTTATTAAACTATAGAGATTAATTAAAAGTCCTAAACCCCTCTTAATTAAATGAACCCATTCACACATGTGTGAGCACTCAAAATTAAAATGAAAGAAACTAAATGGGTAAATTACCAGATATATCTCATTCTCCCCCAAACAAGAATAAGGTTGACCAATCGAGAGCATTTGACTTGGATCAACCTCACATGGATTAAGAGAAATTGCATCTCTATCGCTCTTCTCGATTGAATCTTGACCGTTCATTTAACCAAATTTCTTACAAAATGAATAGCTCCCTTTGTTCAAAGACAGAGGTAATTTGAGGAGTAAGGTTATAATGCTAGTTTTGTTCTAGGTTTTGATCATCGTTCTTGACTCCATTTTCATGGTAGCTTAGCTTGCTTGCATTTAGATTTTAGATTGCATCTCTAGTTTAATGGTAGCTTCATTTATAAATTATTTTAGTAGTTGGTAATGGAATCCTTAGCTTTATCTCATAGTTAATATGCACTTAGTTTGCTTATGCATGCATTTCATTTCCAAGGTTCTTGAGAGAAAAAATATGCAAGTTCATGTGTCTTGCTCATTTCATGAAATCTTCCATTTTGGAGTCGTCTAGTTAATGGTTCTACATAGAACTTTGATGAGCATCTTCATAGAATCAAACTTTCTTCAAATAGGAAGCAATAAGAAAACTCTTAAGGGTAGTTTGTGAAATGATTTTTATTTTTATTTGATACTAACCCCCTTGAATTAATGGTTTATTAAGTGTTTGGTGTTGTAGGTTGAAAGCCACATTTTACCACACACACAATATCTTTCCTAGGAATATTGATGAGTCCAACATGAATCCTAATGACATAAATCCTATTATGGAGAATGAATCTTCCCATTCTTCTCATGATCAAGATGAGGCCTTAAGATTTTCTCCTATACAAATCCAAAATATTTCCAATGACTTTTAAAAATTTGAGCAATGGTTAGGATAAGAAAACCCTAATACCAAAGTCATATCCATTGCAAAATGTTTAAGGAAGATAATTCACAATGATGAGCATGGTATTAATATCTTGTGTTTCTTATGTCATCTCATTCATAAGAATGTTAAACCTCTTAAAGATTATGCTCAAGAGCAAGGTTTCATTCCATCTACCACTAGTGTTTAGACCTATATGCCTGTCTCTACCTCTATTCCTAGTGTATCCACATATGCTCCACCTATCGTAACAACTTATATAAAAAATATCAACCCTACATATATTAACATCCCTAATTCTAGAGCACAATGCCTCCTGTCGCACCTGCTACTATGATTAGGGCTCAAGCTACCATCTTCAGAGCATCTGCTGGGTGTCGGCAACCTTCTCCCTCTAGTGACCAGTCTTCTGTTGCTGCTGTAGTGGGACTATTTCCTACTGTTGACACTGCAAAGGGGCTTAGGGATCCTCCCTCTGTCTCTATGCCCATTTTTGGAGCTTGGCTTCATGCAGATGATATTTCTTCGATCGATGGCGCTATGCCTCTGGCTTTTGGTGCTTGTGGTGTGGGAGCTACACATGATGTGTTTGGTGTGGATAAGGGCCCTCGTGTGGTATTTGTGGAGCCCCCTGAAGCTGCAAGGGTTGAATTTGTGATAAAAATGAGGGATAACCATGGGCCTACATCTGTTTCTTTCCCTATCTCCATTATTTTTGATGAGTATGTGGAGTAGGCGATCGCCCACAATATCTCTATTTTTTCTAACCATGCTTTGATTTGCAGGTTCGGAGGGTTTTGGCCTAGTCTCCCAAAACTTCATGAGTGGATTTCTACTCATTGGGAGCCTATCCTTAAGGGTACTATGCACATCTATCCCTTGGCTAAGGGGTTTTTTATGGTAACATTTGAAGATGTTGTGGACAGAAACAGTATGCTGTGCGAACATTTTTTCAGCTGGGAGGAAAAACTTATGCTCATGGTTAAGCCATAGCATATTGATTTTGACCCCATGTCAAAATCCTTCATATGGTTTCCCATTTGGGTTTGTCTTCCTAATATTCCTCTGCATCTTTTGATCAACTCTCTATTTGAGGGGATTGGTAATGCTCTAGGGGAGTTCTTACTGGTGGATGGTGATTCGTCAGATATTCTCCACTCTACTTATGCTCGCATTCTTGTTGACATTGATCCTTCTAAGGGTCTTCTTGCAGAGATAGTGATCAACTCCTCTGAAGGAAAATGGCTTCAGTCTCTAGATTATGAAGGGATTCCCTTCAGATGCAAAATATGCTTTAAAACTAGGCATATGGCTTCTTATTGTGGATTGGGTAAAAATAAAACTATGGCTTCTTGGTGGAACGGTGTGTTTTCTCAACACTACTTGGTGGAAAAGAATCTTGTTTCGCCAAAACTTTTTTCTCAGGTGGTTGTGCAAGTCCATTCTCCTCCTCTTGCTAATTTGGTGGGGGATCATGTGTGCTCTCCTATGATTTCCTCCCCTGTTGTTTCACTTCCTATTTTGGTGGGGGATGCAGTGTCTCTGGATTCCCTTGGTGTTGTAGGAGTAGTGGATTCTAAAGGATTTGCGGATGATCCTCCTGTAGGTTCTACTGGTATTTTGACTACCTCTGTCGGTAGCTTGGTATGCTCTGGTTTGGCTGATGAACCTATGCAGAGGCAGTTAGAGGAAGCTAGAGCTGAAGAGGGCTAGATAATTGTTAAAGGAAAAAATTTAAAATGCCCCCCTCTTTTGATGTGACTCTTCATTCCCATCAGAAGGGTGCTAAAGATAAAAACTAGTCCTGGTTTTGTCTTTAGCGTGGGGTTTCCATGAAGGTTTTTTCATGATTTGTTTCATTTTGGTTGTGGGAGCCTGTTGTAAAACCCTCACTATGGTCTAGATCTATTTTGTGTAAGAGGGATTTTTTGAATATCTTTTGAGAAAACTTTGTTCAGGGTTTCGGGGTCCCTTCAAAACCAATATTTACCTTAATAAAAAACATCCCTAATCCTATTGTTTTTTCCATTCCTTCAAGTATTCCATGTGTTTTGTTTCCTTCCTCAATGCCAACTTATGATAGTGTTCCTTTTTCATACTCCATTGTTCCTTCCATTTCTCATAATGCTCCTAATATGTCACACATATCTCCTCCGACTCTTTCTACTGATTGTACTATTACTAACTTGGGTCAATCCATGTTTTCCTTTCTATTACTGATTTTCACTACTAGGATCAATCAGGTGGGGCCTTTGTGTTTTTAAAATAAATAAGGTACATTTTAATGTTGTTAAATAACATTCGTGTGCATAAAGAAAACAAAAAAATATGACAAATGCTACATTACATTATGCAGATGCATATGACATAGGAGAGAGTACAAAGAATTTTCAGAAATGCAGTCTTTATTAATGATGGAAGTGAATAATATCCCACACAAGCCATGAGACTAACCATTATGATACAAATGAAAAGTACGATGTGCATTTGAAGATCCTAAAATGTAAAAAGAATAGGTAGTGAGGGGTGACTCATCATTTCTTGATCACGAGTCTGTTGTAAGTTGCTATGTCTTGTCTCTAGTTTCCTACTTTCCTTGTATCCAAATTTTGCATCCCTCCTGCTAGTAAAATGTTTGCATTTGATAGAAGATATGATGTTAGATCAATGATCTAAGAAATGTCAGGTCATCACACACTACATATACACACATCTGCAAATATACAATCTATAAATCATGCATAATAACAGCTGGCTAATCGCAGATGTATGAAAAAGAAAAAATATCAAATCAAGATTCATATACTTTTTTTTCTAACTTGTTTGCTTCATGTGTAGATACAGGTGCCTATCCTATAGCATGTGGGGTCAAGTGGTCTCCCATAAGGGTTGAGCCCAGCGTGCTACATGATAGAAAATGAAGAATAATGAGACAATAACACCAAGTTGGTATAGAATACAGGATAATGAAATTGAACACCACACGAGCCAAATCTCAAGGATGGTCAAGTGCAGTTAAAGAAAATGGGTGTATAGCATCAAACAACCAGTGACATCAATTAATGGACAACAATGCTAAAAGTATAATACTTATGACTTTCATAGTCAAAGACCATAAAGACAGATCTCATTGCATGGAGATAATGATTACTATAGGAAGGAAGAAGTGAGTTACATTGTTTTTAAAAATATGTAGCTAAAGTCACATGACAGTGAGAAAATCAAAGCTTTGTGTAAGAGACACAGGGAAGATACAAGAACAACATCAAGGTTATAAGGAATAGAAATGCAAGCATCATTAATAGGGAGGCTTCTATCCTAGAGTCATCTTGACTCTACCTAAGGTCATCTTCTAGACCAACCTAGGAGAACACTCTTGGTTTCTTCCTCTGTATACAAGGGCCTCTCTACCAGGGGTAAAGTCCAACTCTTCCTTGAATTCACTAAGGTAAATTCAATTCAAATCACACCATGAAACTTTGTAGGATTGATTTTTCTTTAGTTCATACAATTTCATCCACTCTTGATGTTCTTTTTCCCATAGTTCAATCACTATTTTCATTGAGTTCAAGAATCACTGGTCCTAAGGGTTAGTAGCCCTATTATCCCTAATTTGGTGCTAAAATCCTATTAACTCCAAAAACTCCTAAATTAACTCCCAAACTTATCACTGATCCTGACACCCTTTTGGGAAACTATAAAAAAATTTAGGATTTGAGGTCACCAAGGTGTCCATACAACACCTTTTGCAAACTAGGTCAATTTGTAGAGACCTTGCCTCGCTCTCACCCTCAACTAACACCAAATTAATGAATTCTTGAAATTTGATGTTTTGCAAATATGTTGTTTTGAGAAAATAAATTAATACAATGCTAGTAATTCAAATAACTCTATAAACTATGCACATATCTCTTTTGATTAACAAATATTGTCATTCATATGCTTCAAAACAAATAACAATTACAATGAAAACCACTATTACTGAATTAAGTTTAACCTGGACTTCCTTCCTACTACTTGAACACTAGCCGCAAGTCATAGGGAAGGTGGTGGCTGCTTTTCAATGTCAGCCGCAACTCAACTTTCCATCTCCACACACAAGCTATATACCATGGCTAGCAAGGAAGATAACGGCCGCATTAGAGGCTCCCACATTGAATTTGTACATGTCGCGGTTTACCTTCACACATTCCAGCATCCACATGCTGCAATTTCCAACACTAATGATGCTTAATAAAACCCTCATGAGAACACAAATCACTGGTATAAAAATCACAAGCTCTAAGAGCCAATGTAAGAAGAATATACAATTCTTCAGCATTTCCAACTCCAAACCCTTATCTTTACTATTAACAAATTTGAAGACCAAAACATGAATAATGAATATCATAATGAATGAATTCAATTTTTCCCATGAAGCCTTTATAAAGTCTTCTTTACAAATTGAACCCTAACTTCCACTTCACACTTTTCACTTAAAAGCACACTTTATAATATAAGCTCATAACTCCCCTTTGACTTAATATAATATAACCTTTTAATGAGCTCATATAATTAATCATTGACTTAGGCAAATAATGATTATTTAATGAAATACACTTAATTAAATAATCATACACAAATAAATCCAATCAACAAGAACCAAGAGCATCAACTGAACCTGCGTGCCTAAGTGTCATCCAAATATAGTAACTGTCCACAAATAAACTTAATATAAATAGTAAGTCCCTCAAACTAGAAAATCTGCAACTGACTTCACAACTCCACTAATACCAATGCACAGGCACCGTGCTAAAAATAGAAATCATGACTATCGCCCAAAAATAACACTTACAATAAATAGTAAGTTTGTCAATCTGACTCAAACAAAGAGAAATCCTGGCATCACAAACCTCCAGAGTGGAAACTGGCCACTGGATCTGCCACATGATCCCCTCTAACATCCTAATTAGCCTATGAGGGTCACAAAATAAGCTAATCCCATGTGCATAAAAATGAGGAAATTACAATCCTCCCTCCTTGAAATTGCTTGTCCCTAATCAATCTCAGAAAAAAAATACATAAATCCACCTGGATCCCAAGGATAGAATGGAGTAATGTCCCTGTGATCACTTGCCAAGTCCTGTGATGAAATCACCATCCATTGAGCCAACTAAAACACACTATTAACTTTCCAACCATTGTGACCCACACAATTCACAGTGCCAAACCTGTCACTACCTGTAACCCAATAGAGATGAAACCAACAACCATCCTCAACAAGGAGAAATGGATATCCAAAATCATCTAACAAAATAGATCTCCCTACACACCCTGCCAATATTCCCTGAGTACTCTTGTAATCTAGATATCCATCTACTATAAAACCATCTTGGATGTACTGACCTTGCAAGTCAACTCCTGCTAACTTGCAGTAATGAACTCCATCAACTGCAGATGGAGAAAGCTTATCCCAATAATGGTGATACAACTCTGGAGCCAACCCACACCGATGAAAAAATAAGTCCTCAACTGGTGGGTCTAAAGAGAACTGATGAGTGATCCTCACTGTGTATTCATGGTGAAATGGTCCAATCCCTGTCAAAAGCTTATCAAAAACTAACTAAGAATCAAGAGAGGGCTCCAGTCGCCGGCTCCCAGTAACTGGTTGGGCAGGGTCCCGAGTAACCCGCTCAGCAAAACTAACCACAAAAGCTCGATGAGGAAGCATGGTAGTCAAGGTATCTACAATCTTCCCCACTAA
The DNA here is from genome assembly GCA_018584345.1 of Thuja plicata. Classification (NCBI taxonomy): domain Eukaryota; kingdom Viridiplantae; phylum Streptophyta; class Pinopsida; order Cupressales; family Cupressaceae; genus Thuja; species Thuja plicata. The sequence continues at coordinate 124,328 of MU227482.1, forward strand.
CAATTTTATACCACAAGAACCTCAGTTAAGTGTACCCTCAAAATTCCTGAAGGGTCCCTCCTGCAAAACTAGACTCTCAAGAAAGTACTCCATAAATGACTTTGTATAGTAGAAATTATAAGAAACAACATCAAATTTCTCCCCTACAATCCATAACTAATCCCTCAAAAGTTGTGGCACTACCAACTACCTATCATGATCAGTTGTATGAGATGAAGGAATAGATTTGTTTCCGACAGAAGGAAACAAATCATCATGAGAACTAGTCCCCAAACTAGATGATATGATGTCCCTATCACGTGAATCAAAGGGAGTAATGTCAAGCACTAGCAAACAACCCTCTAACAAATCCACTCATGCTACCTTAGGACTCTCAACAACCTGCTCTATATCATCTATCATCGAGTTAACAACTGGAGAACCTGATACCCACATCTCTCTCTGTTGTCCTCCAATGAAAAACCCACCTCAACTGTATCTACTAAATTTGTCTCAAGGATGGCGGTAATCATGTCCCCAACACATGCATCACTACTAACTATGGAAGCTGACTCACCAACAACCACTACTATATGAAATTGAACTAGATCTATGGCTGGAAAATACTGAATCTGCTCCAACTCCACAGTCACCTCTCCCAATTGCAACTGTGACTCCTGAAGATCTAACTCAGTACCCTCTAAAGCCACATAAGTCACTGTGAGCTTTTGATTAAGATCTCTCACCTCCTCCTCTCTATCCATCAGATCCTCATATTTCATACTCCCCCACTCAATTAGGTGATCTCAATTGGCTACCAAACTTTAGATAATCCTGTCTCAAAATCTTGAGATCCTCTCGCAAGGAATGAATCTATGTCAGGGAAAGGTAACCACCACTGTGATCATCTTCCATAGGAGCACCCCAACCATAAAAAACCAACAAATAATGATCAACATAAAAATTGTCAAGAGTAGAATTAATGTCTCTCTCACCAACTCTTAACTGGCTAGTCACATGATGAATCTGCACAACAGGTCTCCTATGGAAAATCTCAACTGAACTATCCAAACAATGGAAGGAATTTGTATCCAAAAAACTCCCCTCAACATCACTGAATATCTATGTACTGTCATTTGAGCACACATCTACAAACTGAGTACTGAAATTAGACTCATCCTCATCTACCCCCAAGGAAGCTATTGTTGAATCTGACTCATCATAATCCTCAACTACCTCATCCTCTATAACCACATAGAAATAAAGATCCTGTGACCCATCCTCACTCACTAAAAACTCAGGGCCCTCCCCCAAGGTCAGATAAATAAAACATGACTCGCTACAAATAGATTCATCCTCATATGTCGCTAAAGAAATAACCTCATCTGAAGGAATGGAAGCTCTAGCTGAAACAAACTCCTTCCACTTAAATGCTTCCCCATCCTCATCTGTGAGTCCCGACAGAAAAGGATCTTGGAACCCACCACCACCAAATGACAATGATGAGTCAATAGCCAATGTCGGATATAGAAAATTAGACACATTGCAGCCCACATCATCCTCATACTCAACATTAGAGGTATTTGTGACGCTAGTATCAACATCCTCTATCTGTGACCCCTCTGCTATCTCAAGCTACATACTTGACTCAATGTGCTAACATGAATCCTCTACACTATGGCATGAACCTATGTCACCTGACTCATCTGTACCACTCCACTCCTGAGTGTCATCATTAGATGACTCTGTGCTCACATCCTCAGTACAAGAAAAGACTGCAGTCTCCTGTACTAACTCCACACTACGACAACTGTCATAAACATCCAATATTTAAGAGCTCAAATACTCCTCCCAGTCCTCAAAAATAATACCATCATCCATGGTGTCATAATCCCTAGTGGTATCTACAACATCCTCCACTCTCACACCATCCATGGCATCAACAACAAGCTGAAATAAAAGTCTGGTGTGCGGAAAATCAGACCTTGTATCACTGATACTACTACCAACTGATGGAAGATTGCCATCAATGGTAGTAGACATGTCATCATCTTGATCCATGTCACCAACTCTTGTAGGATTAGAATGCTGAAACTCAGTACCACTATCTACTAACAAGTTAGGCACATTCACATGTCCCTGTAATGAATCTCCACCCTCTAGTGTGCAAACAGGACTAGTGGCTGGTCCACTAAGTAGAGGAACATCTCTCCCAAAATCAGCAGTTGCTGAAAAATTGTCGTGGAGATTTATGGATGTCTCACCTGTATAATACTCAAGTCTCTCCTCATATCTTCTCTAAGAAGAGGACCTATTGAACAAAGAAAGAAAATAATCTGCTACCCTATCGATAGTTTCCGGAAGTAGCACATTTAATCTTTCCAAAGTTAGCTTTCATTTATCCATATCCTTAACTAAGGCATTTGTTTATTTTCTTAATTTAGACAAACTTTCTAGCTAGTTTCTGTGAGTACTAGATTTCCTGTATCTGTCCATGACTGAAAATAAAAAATAGAGTGTTGATCACTCATGTCAAACAATTAGTCTAATAAATATCACCCCCATAGGATGGTAGGAAAAATGCTCTAATACCACTATAAAGACCCTGCCTAGCTCTCACCCTCAACTAACACCAAATTAATGAATTCTTGAAATTTGATGTTTTGCAAATATGTTATTTTGAGAAAATAAATTAATACAATGTAAGTAATTCAAATAACTTTGTAAATTATGCACATAGATCTTTTGATTAACAAATATTATCATTCACATGCTTCAAAACAAATAACAATTACAATGGAAAAAACCATTATTGAATTAAGTTTAACCTGGACTTCATTCCTGCTGCTCTAACACTGACCGCAAGTCATAGGGAAGGTGGCAGTTTCTTTTCAATGTTGGCTGCAACTCAACTTTCAATCTCCACGCACAAGCTATAGACCATGGGTAGCAAGGAAGATAACGACCACATTAGAGGATCCCACGCTGAATTTTTTAATAGAAATCAACTGTACATGCCATGATTTACCTTTACACATTCTAGCATCCACATGCTTTGATCTACAACACTAATGATGCTGAATCAGACCCTCATGAGAATACAAATCACCAGTTTAAAAATCACCAACTCTAAGTGCCAATGCAAGAATAATTTACAATTCTTCAGGAACTCCAACTCCAAACCCTTATCTCCACCATTAACGAATTTGAAGACCAAAAAATGAATAATGAATAGCATAATGAATGAATTTGATTTTTCCCATGAAGGCTTTATAAAGTCTTCTTCACAAATGGAACCCTAACTTCCACTTCACACTTTTCACTTGAAAGAACACTTTATAATATAAGCTCACAACTCCCCTTTGACTTAATATAATATAACCTTTTAATGAGCTCATAAAATTAATCATTGACTTAGGCAAATAATGATTATTTATTGAAATAAACTTAATTAAATAATCATACGCAAATAAATCCAATCAATAAGAACTAGGAGCATAAACTGAACCTACATGCCTAAGTGTCATCCAAAAGTAGTAACTAGCCACAAATAGACTTACTATAAATAGTAAGTCCCTCAAACTGGAAACTCTGCAATTGACTTCATAACTCCACTGATACTAATGCACAGGTGCCCTGCTAAAAATAGCAATCATGACTATCGCCCAAAAATAACACTCACTATAAATAGTAAGTTTGTCAATCTGACTCAAACAAAGAGCAATCCTGGCATCATAGACCTCGAGAGTGGAATTGACCACTAGATCTGCCACATGACCCCCTCCAACATCTTGATTAGCCTACAAGGGTCATAAAATAAGCTAATCCCATGTGCCTAAAATTGGGGACATTACACAACCCCTTAAATATATGGCTAGTTGCATTCTCTTAAGGAAGTTGTTGATGAAATGGATTCATCAACTCTTGGAACTAGTTCTAGGGATTTTTTAGCACCCTAACAACACTCTCCGACCATTAGATCATCTGGTTCAATCCAATACTGTATTAAAATCCTAACTGTCATCTACTTGCTCCTAGCCGGGTACACACTGTCTCGCCTAGGGAAAGCTTTTAAAAATAGAAAACAAAAATTCTAGCATATGTACAAAAATAAAAATAATATACGGAGGCTCTATTTGCCATCCTACATGGGGCATTAAGGTCCAATGGAGAGAATTCACCGTAGATCCACATTTACATGTACAAACCCTTACACTGGCATTGAATAGTCCAGGAAGGTTTTGATTTAATTAAAACACTCAAAAATATACAAAATATCACAAGAAGTATCTATAGAACAAGGAAATAATTACACTAACTATTTTTCACATCAAATCAAGTGAAAATCCATGTTCAGTGAGTTCAAACTAAATCTTGCAAAATTGTGAAAATACAGTAAACTGTCAATTAGATCCTTCTTGGAAATGTATCAAAATTTTTTCCAACCTCTGTACAATGATTGAGAAGCCCTTATATATATCCCATGGGCTCCTAAAAAATAACCAAGCCAACCCATAACTGCCATTAGGGTATTTTCCAATTCTTGTCCAAATGTTGTTGTACAACTTTGGAAAGTTGTAAATGTTGCTCAAGCAACATATTGCAACTTTTACATATTTTACATTTTCATAGCTCTGACCCAGTGAATGGGTTCCAAAAGGCTTCTAACCTCATCCTAGACCTAATTACACCCCAAATAAGTCCTCCTAATCACTATAGGTTCTATTCCTACATTTTGCCACATTTTGGCTTCCCAAACATACATAGGGTCTTTTGGACGAAATTAACCACAACAAAAACCCAAAGCTACAAAAAAACACAACATTAACCTAACATAACCTTATTTATGACCATGACCATAAGAAGGTATTCCACAACAAAAATTGATGGTTACCTATTAGAATTTAATCTTTCCTCGGTGAAATATGTAATTAAAGGATAATTCAAGGTATCCTAAGTTGTATTTGTCCTCTAGTCCAAGTAGGAGGACATGTCACTTTTTGTGTAATTCGTTTAATAAGTAAATTAGATATTCCTCCTTAGGAGGATTCCTACACATGGCACACACTTAATGTGAATGTGTTACTCATAGATAAGGGAGTTACATGCAAACTCCTTCACTCATCTCTACTTAAGAGATGCTTCTCACACACTTCTCAAAGTCGGTTCTCACAAGTTGGTTCTCATGGGATATCTTCTCTTCTTATCTCATTCTCATTCTTGCTCTCACAATGTTGTAATGAGCTTATTTCTCAAGCTCTCTCTCTTTCATGGCTTCTTTCCTCATTCATATTATTTGCAAGGGTTTTTTTCTTTCTTTTTCCCCTTTCAAAATTCTTGTGTACTTGCCTTGGTCTTGGAGCATTTTGGGTGATCTTGGTGTTTGATCTTGAAGGAAAATCTCTCTCTCTCTCTCTCTCTCTATTTGGTAAATCTCTTCCTTTTCACTCTCTCTTTGATTCTTTCCTTATCTTTTTCATTTTCTTTTATGTTTGTAACATGGTATCAAAGCTGGTTTAATCCTTATTTTGAGTATGCATGCGGGAATAGTTGAAAGATATCTCTATTGAGGAGAATAATTTAGTTTTTTTGTTGATCTAACTCTTGGTTGCAGGGATTACTTTCATTATTTTTGCAAACTAAGTTCATTCATATCCTTTCAAGTTTTTTTAAAGATCTATCTCACCCTCTGTCAGGCAACCGCAAGGGTTTTCTATTTCTTCATTCTTGCTCTTTTTTTCTAACTATTTGATTCATGGATTATAATTGTTATTCAGATCTCTATATTTCAATTTTTTTCATATATTATCAAAATCTCTTCATTCCTTTATTCATTTTTCTTTACTAAAATATGTATTTCTAACATTTTGTTCCCAGGCTTCATCTTTTTCTGCATTAGATCTTTGTTTTTATTTATATATTGATATAATATTCTATCTATTTATATTCTACCTCTTTGTAGCTTATGTTAATATACATTTCTCAGCATTACGATAGCACAGCCCATTCAAACCCGGTCCTTTATATTTAGCACAACATTCTAAACTTTGTTGATCTCTTCTTTATCTACATTTCATTTTCTCTGCATTTCAACTCTTATTTTGTATTTATCATTGTTTTATCTCTGTATTAATCACAGCTCTATCTTTTTCTTTGCGCAGAATTTTCATAGTAGTTTTATTCATTGCGCAACACAGATTTTATAGCTTTCATAATGCATCTTTAACATCTCCTCTTGCAGATTCCATAGGTTCCATAAATTTTTTCATTCCTCACGCAGCCTTTTCATTGTATTGTGCATACATTGTGCAACATTTACCTTGTGCATTGCGCAACCCTTACATAGCGCAGCTTCCTCATTATTCTCCCTATTGCAACTTTGTATTCTATTTACATTGGTCAACTTCACGTGCTTTGAGGATGCTCCCACATCATCCATATACGCATGCTGTTGTGTTGAATAACAATCACGAATAGTTTCATGAATTCATTCTGGAAATTATAATTTGCAAGTTCCTCGTGTTCTAAAAATTTCATGGCTAGTTGTCGTAGAGAATCCATCTCAAAAATATCAATAGAGATATTTTATGAGCATCCAACGGTGACAAAGAAACTTGATAGCACATTCCAAATACGAGACCAAACTCACATGATGTGGTTCATATTGTAATGCGTGATTTCCACAATCTTGGTGAGGCTAAAAACTCAAGGATTGGGATTTAAATGCATGGTATACAATCTCCTTTCATATGCATATGTTCTGGCATGCCCTTGAAAATTTCTATGATCATTTCATCAAACCCAATTCATGCATGACTTGTCATCGAATTCATGTTCTACAAATGTTTCAATCATTGCATTCCAAAAATGATATTTCTTTGAAGAATTTTGTCAAAGGGCTCACGTGCATTGTTGTATTTCCTCATCTGCTAGTACCTTTTTTCCAGAATTCCCTGCACAACCCTCTCAGTCTTTTTCTTTACTAGCTCTTAGAGGGATCTATTGGTTTTTCTTCGACTTTGAAACCTTCATTCCTCTTATTTTTGGGATGGGTCTCTATCTGTTGGTCAAGAGTTCATTTATTGTATTGAACAAGAGACACTCTTTCATATGAAAATGACTATCATGAAGGAAACGTAGCTTTGCAAATATAACGGTTAATCTTTCCTCTCTATCTCTGCCAACTTTTTAAAATATAAGTTGTAGATTCTTCCTGTGCATTAGACAGTTTGCAACTTCTTTCTTTTGGTTCTCTCTAAGCGTTTCATTCTGCCATCTCTGAGATTATTCTTTATTATTATTGTTTCAGAGATTTTCTTCTTTCCTTGTAGGTTACTTACCTTTTTTGGTTGCAAGTTATCATTTTTAAATTTTCTTTAACTCTATAGGTTAATCATTATTTATTTGTTGCAGATTTTAATTTATTTGTATTGCAAGGTTCTAAATGTCTTAGATTTTTTTTTTTTTTTAAAAATTAGTTGCAACTAATCATTTATTTCCCTCTTCTAATATTTTTTTTTGCAGGGTTTATCATTTTAGTTTTCATATTTGTTTATCCTTTTAATTATAAAGTTTAATCATTAGAATTAATTCTAAATTTTTTTAACAAAAAATTAACAGTTTTACATTTTTTTCATTTATCTTTATCACTCTGTTTTACTCATCTTTTTGTCTATCGATTATTATTTATCTTCATTCAAATAGCTTCTTTAAAAATTCAAATCCGTTATTTAGTTTAATTCTCATTGCCATTTGCTCGAATTAATTTTTTTAAGCATTTCTTGTTTAAATCAAAAAATTTAAACGTCAATGCATTTTTCCCGCTTAATATTACTTCAAATCGTTTCATTCCTAAGTTATTTATATCAATTCTGACCAAATCCAATTTCAGGTTCATTATTTCATTGCAATTAAAATTTGTTCCTCCATTTAAATTAGAAGTTTAATTTTTTTTTTCAAATATCTGTTTAACCATTCAATTTTAAGTTACATTAAGTTTATATTTATTTTTCTTGATCTTGATCAGTATATATTCATTGTAATTTTCTTTGTTTAAGTTAATTTGATCATCTCTTTCGCTATTTATCATAATTCCAGAGATTGAACGCAATAATTCTAATTCTATTTATTTTAATTATGAACATCAATTTAAATCATTCTAACTATTCAACATGAAAAATTTTCATTTTGATTATTATGCATTGAAAAGAAGATTATGTTCATTAAACAAAGGGGGTAAACATTTATTTTCCCTAAGCATCCTTCTGTTCATGCTTTTCAATTATGTCATTTTTTATAAAAAAAGGAAGCAAAGTAATATATGATTGATTCAAAGCTCTTAAAGTCGTTGATGATGTTAAATTATAGTTTGTTCAAGTATTATTAATAATCAAACAACATTTCCCTCTAGTGAATTTATCTCATTATTTAGCATTACTTGCTATCAGTTTTATTTGATCTATTATTATGCACTTAGTTGCATTTTTTATGCGCTCATGTTCCATTTGTAAGTTGCATTGGATGCACTTACTTCAGTTGATGTTGATCAACTTGTTCCATTTGTAGGATGCATTGGATGCACTTACTTCAGTTGATATTGATCAACTTGTTCCATTTGTAAGATGCATTGGATGCACTTACTTCAGTTGATGATGATCAACTTGTTCCATTTGTAAGATGCAATGGATGCACTTACTTATGTTGATGTTGATCAACTTGTTCCATCTGTAAGATGCATTGGATGCACTTACTTCAGTTGATGTTGATCAACTTGTTCCATTTGTAAGATGTAGTGGATGCACTTACTTCAGTTGATGTTGATCAACTTTTTCCATTTGTAAGATGCATTGGGTGCACTTACTTCAGTTTATGTTGATCATTTTGTTCCATTTGTAAGATACAGTGGATGCACTTACTTCATTTGATGTTTATCAACTTTTTCCATTTGTAAGTTGCATTGAGATGCACTTACTTCAGTTGATGTTTATCAACTTGTTACATTGATTTTTTTTGGTGAAGTTGTTGTTCTTGAAATCCTTCTTGAATTTTGTTGGATTTCTCATATGATTGGTAGGTATATGGTATATTGTTCTATCTCTCATCATCCTTAGTTCAATTCATTTAGCATATGTCAATATTAATTTTGGTTTAAATTATTATCTCCTTAATGGTTCATTGCTTATGGTTCATAAGTATAGTCATGATTGGCTAATCAAATCAAATGTTTAATTGTGCTTGAGTCACATATTCTTCTTATTTTTCATTGTCTCTCTCATACTTCTTTGATTAATATACTAATGTGATAATGCTCTACATTCTTCATTGCTTAGATCGTGAGTCATGCAAGTTGTGGAGTAATTAACCATTCGCTTGCAGTGGGATGACTCATTAGTAGACTGTCTATATCCATGTGATTGTTGCAATGTTGATGCAGGTTCCATTAGGTGACCTTGTCTATGGTCATTTTTGTTTTAGTATATTTCTTTCATGAGGGCATTGTGAAACTTTGAGCATATGGTTTATCTAGATATCATGTTAGCTGCATCGCACATTTCTATGATATCTCATTCTTATCTTAATCTAAAGTTTTCCAAATTTATCTAAAGTTGAATTATTTTATGATACATATTATGAGTTTCTTTTCAAAGGTGTACTAATTTGTATCAAGGGTAGATCACAATATTACTTGGATATGTGCATTTACTTCCACTTGAACATATTTAAAGGACCCATCTACTTCTCTGTCTACCAAATTTTCTTGACATCATGTTTTGAGAAGACTACTTGCAAACTTGGAGACAATACAATTTATTCCTTATATTGAAGATCAAGTTGTAGTTTTTTGTAAAAAAAATGGGTTTCATAAACCTTTTTGTAAACACCCCAAGTAAATATTAAAGGGGGGTGCTAGAATTTAATCTTTCCTTGGCGAATTACGTAATTAAAGGATAAACGAATGTATCCTAAGTTGTATTTGTCCTCTAGTCCAAGTAGGAGGACATGTCACTTTTTTTATAATTCCTTTAATAAGGAAATTAGATATTCCTTCTTAAGAGGATTCCTACACATGACACACACTTAATGTGAATGTGGCACTCATAGATAAGGGAGTTACATGAAAACTCCTTCACTCATCTCTACTTAAGAGATTCTTCTCACACATTTCTCAAGGTTGGTTCTCATGGGATTTCTTTTCTCTTCTTCTCTCATCCTCATTATTTCTCTCACAATGTTGTAATGAGCATCTTTGTCTCTCTCTCATGGATTATTTCCTCATTCATATTATTTACAAAGTGTTTTTTCTTTCTTTTTCCCCTTTCAAAATTTGTGTGTACTTTCCTTAGTCTTGGAGCATTTTGGGTGATCTTGAAGGAATCTCTCTCTCTCTCTCTCTCTCTCTCTCTCTCTCTCTCTCTCTCTCCCTTTGCAATCTCTCTTCCTTTGCNTCTCTCTCTCTCTCTCTCTCTCTCTCTCTCTCTCTCTCTCTCTCTCTCCCTTTGCAATCTCTCTTCCTTTGCACTCTCTCTTGGATTCTTTCCTTATCTTTTTCATTTTCTTTTATGTTTCTAAGATTACCCCTGGTGCTCTTGTACCAATCATCAAAAAAGTGGGGTGAACCAGAAAACATATTAACAATTGGTCATTATATCAATGCAATCATGACAATGTGTAGAGGATACAATAAGAATTAGTATGCATTGTCTATAGAGAAATATAAAAAAGGGATCATTAATGGTAGTTTTATTCACTGTTACAATGTTTTAAGCGACAGTTATGATCTCAATTAGTTACAAGGACATCCAAAAAATGTCATGATGAGGTTGTTACAAAAAAAAGTCACTGCCAAATTTCTTTTCTAAAGGACTATTCATGACATCTTAGAAACAAAGAAACAAGTTTGTAAAGAAAAATAAGGATCTTATGAAAGATGCAAACATATAAAGATTAGAGACAATCATATGAGGGTATTTCACTATTTTTACTTCAGAGTCTAAAGTCAAAGATCTAAGAAAGAGAATTTAATGAAATGATGACAATGGTGGGATAATGTTGTTCATGGAAGGGTCTCAAATGTGTCAATAGATAATCCAGATTCCATAAGTTAGTAATCCTTAAGAAGATTCAATAGGAAATGAAATCTTAATGTTGTTATATGGACTGCCAGTGATATATATCAAACATTAACACTGATCAGTAAAAAGTAGTTACAATTCAATTTAAGGTCCTCGAATGTGATGGAGAGAGGTCAGCTAGAAGAATGGAAAAAAAAACTTACTATATCTTACCCTTTTATTACACTCCTAATCAATCTCAATTGAGATCTTCAATTCACTTAGACCATGAAAAGTCATGAATCTCACACTTTTATGGAGTGATAATGATTCCTATGTGATGTAGGAGCATCTTGGGTCCTTGGCAATCCTGCTCAACCAAAAAGATATTTAATTTTGTTCTTTAGTTTGTTTGGAGGCTTCTTAGTGAAGTGCTTGGTAATCATTGTTTCTCAGTTACTTGCTCTATCTTACTTTACTGATGGATCTCAATGTATGTTGGCTACTCGGTTTCTTTTTTCACCGAGTTATTTTTTTATGTTCAGTTACATTCTTACCAAGTTGGTTGTTGTCACTCGGTTGATCTGCACTGAGTTTTTTATCCTGATCTGGCCGACTTCTACATTTAATTTTTGTGGCATAATTAATGTGGGGTCTCTCATTGGGATCTGTGTGGACCTAAATCTGGTTCTCTCTTAGGGATTTGAGTGTCGACCTCTTTGGTGGACTCTTGTATTTTTTTTTCTCTATTCTTAGTTTAGGGCATTAGTTCTGGAAGATAGGAAGTATTGGTATCTGATGGTAATAGAAGAATAAGTGTTAATATATTTGGATGGTAGGTCTGTGACCTCGCATGTATGAAGATCATTCTGTAATGTATATGGTGGTAACCAGTGTATAGACAGAAAATGGAAGCACTTCCATTTTGGAATGGTTTAGCCCTCTAAGTAAGTGGTCTGGGGTCATGTCAAACACCTTGAGTGGGTCTCTAACTAGGATCTAGCTTTTACCCCTATTCTACCCCCTTTTCCACTTCTCTTTGACCTATTTTTGGCATCCTGAACTACAGATCTGAGATTCTTGACCTCAGGATCAAGGTTGACCTTCTGGGTCAAGGTCAACCTCAACCCTAACCTAGGTCAAGGTCAACCTCGACCCTGACCTAGGTCAAGGTCAACCTTGACCCTGACCTAGGTCAAGGTCAACCTCAACCCTGACCTAGGTCAAAGTCAACCCCGACCCTAACCTAGGGTCTAGATTTCATGTTTCTGGGGTTTCCAGATGTCAGGCTTTGGAAAGATTTAATTCCCGCTTCTGGGTCAGCTGTTTCGGTCTTTGAGGCAATGACCCTCAAAATTATATTTAATATAGGTCCACTTCTAAGGGTGTAGGTCTAATGGGAATTTAATTCTGCTATGTAGGCCTCTCTAGAAGATTGTGCCCTAGATTCATATATAAGGAAGCCTTCTCCTCTCATTTTCTCTAAGTGAAATCTAATTGTGAAAGACAACTCTATGCATGATCTATTGAAGCACGCATCTACTCTCAAGGATTCAAGCATTCAAAGAGATTCAAGAATTCAATTCATCAAGGAGATCCATTGGTAGCCATTGAAGGATTCAAGATCTATGGATCCCTCTTGTTGAATATTTCTCCATCCACATCCATGCAAGCCTCTTCCTATTTCAAGATCCATTCAAGATTGGTGTTGAAGATCTACAAACAATTTATTTAGACATCCTACATTCTACATTCATTTGGTGCATACATACTTGTGGATCCAAGGATTTGAATCCTACATAAGGGTTTCTATACAAGTAAGGTAAATTTATTAATTTGCTTTGTTTATTTATGCAATTTCAATTATACTTTAAGGTTAATTCCAAAACTGGGGTTTGACCAAGGTAAACTCCTCACATAAAAAATAAAACCATTTTTCTTGTAGGTACAAGTATAGGACAACAAATTATAGAGTAGATTTAGATACCCTTTTCGGCCAACTTTTGGCATACGCAAACATAACTTTTGTTAGAGCAGTGCAGGTCAAGGTTGAGCTTTTTGGGGTACGATTACACCCCGCCAAAGAGGTCAAGGTCGACATGACTCAAAAAAGGAAAATATTTCTGGGTTTTGTTCATCTCTGTGATTGTGTTCTAGATCCAGTTGCAAAATTTCCAGAAACCTGACATAGACATCACAAAACAATTTTTTCCAGATCTGCTATATTTTGAGGTTACTACTTGTCTTCCATTCATTTCAATTAAGGTTTCAATAAATTCCATTACATAATTTTCATCCATTATTTGGGAATCTAAGGCTTTCTTCTTTCTTCTTATTTATGATTGATTGATGCATTTGGGCATTAACCATTTTCTTATGGTTGATCAAAGTGGATCTTTCCTTTGTAAAATTTGGGGCTAAGAGGATAATCTTACCTTCTCCACTATCTAAACAATACATTAAATATTTGAATCTTACATTCTAATGAACAACCATTTTATAGACTACATTCTAAATGTTTAACCTCATTTTGAATGTTACATTTTGGTGACCTCCATTTTAGATCTTACAACCAGGAAGGCCTTACAGCCCGACATGTATTGAGTTTGATCAATTAATGAGAAGTATCTATTGTTTCTTCTGTCCTTCTTGTGTTGTTGCTTCTATGTTATGTATCTGCAAGATGGTTTGGTATTTGGGAGTGCCTTTGGCGCCACTGCCTACCCTCCTTATGTGAGGTGGTATCAGAGTGAAGGTTGAGATCTAAGTTCCTTCTTGTAAACCCTAACCCTAGTCAATTGATATTGTTGTGGGGTAGAATATTGTGATCTAACCTACAATTACAGAGGGATTCAAGATGGTTTGTGGGAGAGGAAATGTAGATCCAGGTGTAGCTGATATGCTAAGATAGGTGGATGCAAGATTGGAAGTTGTTGAGACAACCCAACACAGAGGAAGACATCTCAAAGATGTTAGTGTTGAAGATTTGGAAGAAGTGCAAGGCAAAGATGAACCTGCACCTGTGATAGATCAGGAAGAAGAGAGATTCATGTGAGCATTGACAAGTTTGAAGTTCACACCTCAATTTATTCCTCCTGAGTATAGTGGAAAATTCGATTCTGATGAATTGATTGATTAGATAATTGAGATGGAAAAGTGGTTTGAGTATGAAAATGTATCAAAGGAGGAGAAAGTGAAGATTGCAAGCACAAAGCTGAAAGGTCATGCATCCTTGTAGTGGGAGCATCTGCAATTGGATCAAAAGAAGAAAGGAAAAGATAAGATCAAGGTATGAGATAAGATGATAAACAAATTGAAAGGAAAGTTTCTACCTTGTGATTACCAGATTAACCTAATTTGACGAATGCAAAGTTTGAAGAAGAAAGATAGCTCGGTAAAAGACTTTACTAAAGAATTCTATAGATTAGACATCAGATTGGGACATGTGGCAGATGAAGTGGAGAGAATAGAAAGATATCTAAATGGATTGAGAAGTTATATACAAGATGAGATCATCTTGGTAAAGATGGAAAGCATTGAAGAGGCATATCAGTTTTCCCTAAAAGATGAGGAGAAATTAAACAAAAGGTTTGAGAAAAGACAAAGAGGTAGAGGTGGTAGATTCCCTAGAGGAAGAGGTAGATCTCATGGTGAAAATAGTAGATCTGAACCAGACAAGTCAATTTCATACACATCCTGTTGATGCATTTTCTTGTCCAAAATGTGCCTTGTAATTTTCATAGGGTCTCCTATGAAAATAGTGTCAAGGGCTTTGAAATTGAGATTCAAATTGTTTTTATGCCTCTGCATAGTATGTTCAAACCCTTAACCTAGTTGAAATTTTGTGGAAAATGACCAAAAAACCCTAAGTGCCTCGGCCGGTTCCATTTTCGTGTTACTTTTTCAGCCACTTAAGTTACCTTAAGTCATGTGTCTGTGTTAAATGGGTTGCCTTTTAAAAAAGCCTGTGACTCCTAACCATTTTAATATTTCCTAAGTCTCGCTGTGAAAATTCCCTTTTATGTCATCCCCTTATATATCAAGCTACTCAGAAAGGATCGAACGACACGCTTATTCGCTTATCTCCAAGATGCTCGACATCTAATGTATAAGAAAATAAGCAGAGGCAACGCGTGTCCTTGGTGGGGCTGAGAGTTTCATAAAGGCGTTATGTTAAATAGTACACAAGTTTGGAAAGATTTGACAGCTCACTTATTCGCTTATCTCCAAGATGCTCGACATCTAACGTATAAGCAAATAACCGGTGATGACTTCTGGCAGTTGGTGGGCCCAGGCACTCAAAGTTGGCGAAGGTTTAAAGTTCAGTTAAGTTGTTTCATATCTAAAGGCTCACTTGATCACTTATATCCAAGATGGTCAACATCTAACATATAAGCGAATAAGCAGAAGTGACACGTGTCCTCAGTCGATAGTGATTTCTGAGAAAATAAGATAGCTGTCAGATGCGAAGAGTGATGTCCAAAATTGACGGCTCAAATTCAAAATTGACAAAACAAGTTACAGAGAGCCATTAAGCTGTGAAATTGAAGCTGTGGATTAATTGCAGAACGTGTGACACCTCTAATCGAATTCAATTTGAGAGACTGATTTGATTGAAGCCATGAAATTGATTAATCCAACTGTAGCCTCAATAATTCACCAAAGTTATTTTAGCAAAGACAGAATTGCGGAGAAAACCGGCTCTACCCGACTTCTGTGAAGAACGGGTAAGCTTATTGTTCACTTGTATTCAAAATTGGGGTGGAATTTACAGTTCAGAGAAGGTTTTAGAGCTCTTGTTTCACAATCTGGTTCTAGTATTGATAGAAAACCCTTAGAATGGCCCCTAGAGTTGAAATTTTGGGACAGGTTGATTACCAAAAATAGAATGTTACGGAAGATTTGTTGTAGCAGTTACCATTGTCTTCAAGGGATGCCACACAAGATAAGAAGGCAGTGCCACAACATCCCCATTTAAAAATTGGGGATGGGTTATATGATTTGGGTAGGTGGGAAAAAGATGCTTTTACTAGTTTTGATGCCCTTACTCTGTTTAGAGCAACTTATAGTCAGAGGAATGCCCCCACCCCAGACTGTAATATTTGGGAACTAGATTTTGGAAATCTAATAGCACCTAGTGTATTCATGGACACTAATTTCTTTACCTTGATAGAAAAAACTTATGATAAGGTGGCTAGGGTTGTTAGAGACACCCGGGGAAATATAATATTGACTGTATCAGCTGATGAAATCAGAAGGATTTTCAAGCTGACTGACCCCTCTCAGAGTATGGATGATATTAACCTCACATAATTCAAAGAAATATACAATAACCAAAGAGATTATTATAGGGGTGAGGTAGTGAAGGTGTATGCCAACAAAATAGGAAATTTGGTTGTAATAGGACCAAGAACCCCGAAACCCTTCAAAGTGGATCTTTTCATCGGCCAAGCCAGAAAAATGTACAGTGCTCTATGCAATGTATTGGGAATAGATGAAGAAGGGGTAATGCCTGTCCACATAATGTTAATGGTTGTTCAGATTTGGCATCCTTACTTGTTAGTAGTGTTCGATTATGCATCCTATATTGCTCAGGAGATGCATGATGGTTTGTCAGGGATCAAAGATGGCAACATACAAAAACCAATGGGTTGGTATTCCCTCATGATGCATATGTTCTTATTTAACAATGTAGACT
>MU227482.1:162934-197718 GCA_018584345.1 Thuja plicata
GAAGTATTAGGTGAGGTGCCATCAAGAACCAGCTTACTCTGGAGGTCAGCTCCCAATATCTGAGCCCGCAATCAGGGGAGCTTTCCCATGTATCACTAGATTGTTGAGTTTACTCAACAGGGTGCAAGTTTCAGTGATAACAGGACCAAAACTGGCCAATGAACTTGCAAAACACAAATAATTTGACAAAAGTTAGGCAGAATGTACAAACCAACAAACTAAAACCAAACAAAGCTTGGAAACTACATTGAAAACACTATCCAATCATTCATTCAGTCCATTCAATCCAATAAATTGATGGATGATGGCTCTGTCACAAAATTACACTGTAAATTGGTTCTTCCTTGCAATCAGTCTGTACAATATGAGAACTAACTCCCAAATTAGGGTTGGATTCACCTTATATACTCCTATCTCATCTGTCTAGACCATTTGGTCAGGTTTTGGGCACCTTAATGGCCAATTCCTAAAATCTAGTAAATGCTGTCATGACAACTTTAAAAGTTGTCATGACAACTTTGACAACTTTTGTCAAAATTGCCATTTTGACAACTTGAGTGTCCTAATTGGTTCTAAAATTTACTAATTGACCTCAAATGGTTAGAAAATTAAAAAAAAACATTAAAAATCTTCCCAATTTGGGACTTTGGTCAACTCTTTGACTTTTGAGTTGACTTCTAGGCCTTAGACTCCTAGAATCAACTAGACTCAAACAACACAACCCTAATCTTTCCAAACTAAACCATACCTCAAACACACACTAGGGACCTTATACTTAGTTCTTATTCATGGATGGTTGGCCAAACCAACCTACAAGCCAAAATTTATTAAGATCTTTCAATAGACCTTAAGGGTGATCCTACACGACATAATAGTGGAGTTTCTAACTGAGTTTCTGATGCATTGAGTAGAAGAAGATCTTTGTTGGTAGAAATGAAAATTGAAGTTCTTAGTTTTGGTGATATGAAACATTTATATGAAAGTGATCCTGATTTTTCTGAGCAGTGGAGAGTGTCCAGAGAACCTATTCCAAATCAATCAAGTAAGTATGAATATTATTTCATTCAGGAAGATATGTTTGCTCAAAGGTATTCAGTTGTGCATATCGAGAGGATCAATGAGAACTAATTTGATAAAGGAAAAACAAAGTAGTGGTTTGGCTAGACATTTTGGTATTGACAAGACATTGAGTTTTCTTAAGGAAAGATATTTTTGGCCTTAGTTGTATAATTATGTTCAAAAATTTGTGAAAAGATGTGGAGTTTATCAAGTTGCAAAAGGGGTGAGTCAGAATACTGGTTTGTATACACCGATTACTATTCTTAAGAAACCTTGCAGTTATATCAGCATGGATTTTGTTCTTGGATTACCGAGGAAAACAATAGGCAATGATTCTATATTTTTCATTGTGGATAGATTTTCAAAGATGAAACATTTTATACCATGTAAGAAAACATAAGATGTAGTACATATACCATATCTTTTCTTTAAAGAGATTGTCAGATTACATGGATTACCGAATAGTATTATCTCTGACCGAGATAGTAAGTTTGTTAGTTACTTTTGGAAAACACTTTGGAATAAGTTAGACACTGATTTGAAGTACAGTTCTACAATTCATCGACAAACTAATAGAAAAAGAGAGGTTGTAAACCAAATTTTGAGTAACTTGTTAAGATGTTTATTTGGAGACACACCGAGTAATTGGAATTTCATGTAGGCACAAGCAGAGTTTGCATACAATAGCTCGATAAATAGAAGTACTAGAAGGAAAAATTTTGAGATTGTTCATGGCACACAACCAAGAGGTATATCAGACTTGAGAGACATTGTTGGAGAAGAGAAAAGGAGTGTTGAAGAAAAAAATTCTGCTAAGTTCATGAAGACATTGCATGAAGATGTAAAACAGAAGCTGGAGAAAAGTAATTAGAAATACAAGGATATTGCAGATAGATCAAGAAGACATAAAAATTTTGAATTTAGTGATGCAGTGATAGTTCATTTGAAGAAAGGGAGATTTTCTGTTGGAACATATGGTAAATTGAAAATGAAAAAATTTGGTTTTTGTAAAATACTGAGAAGATTTGACAGTGGAAATTATTATGAAGTGGAATTACTTGATGACATGGATATATCACCTATATTCAATATTTTATACTTGTATGAATATCATAACCTAATGAAGAAGTGACAGTACCGAGTAATTATCCTAAGAAACAGATAGAGGAAGTTGAACAGATTTTGAAACAGAGAGTTGGCAGAAGCACAAGAGGAAAGGAATACATAGAGTATCTGATAAAATTGAAGAACATACTGATTGAGAACTCATCTTGGATTTCTCAATCTAAGTTGGATTCATTTCAGGTTGGACCTGATACATGATTTGGGGAATCATTTATTTTAACCCTAGATGTCTGATGCAGGAGCATCTTGGGTCCTTGGCAATCCTTATCAACCAAAAAAAATATTTACTTTTGTTCTTTAGTTTATTTGGAGTCTACTCGGTGAAGTGCTCAGTAATCATTGTTGCCTGGTTACTTTCTCTATCTTACTTTATTGATGGGTCTCAGTGTATGTTGGTTTCTCATTTGCTTCTTTCGCTGAGTTAGTTTATGATGCTCGGTTACATTCTTACCGATTTGGTTGTCATCACTCAGTTGATCTACACCGAGTTTTTTAATCCTGATCTGGCCGACTTTTGCATTTAATTTTTGTGGCATAATTAATTTGGGGTCTCTCATTGGGATCTATGTGGACCTAGATCTGAGTATCTGTTAGGGATTTGAGTGCCGACCTCTTTGGTGGACTCTTGTATATATTTGTTTCTCTGTTCTTAGTTTAGGGCATCAGTTCTGGAAGATAGGAATTATTGGTATCAGATGGTAATAAAAGAATAAGTGTTAAGATATTTAGATGGTTGGTCTATGACCTCGCATGTATGAAGATTAATCTGTAATGTATATGGTTGTAACCGTGAACGAATTACATCCTGACATGTATTGATTTTGATCAATTAATGAAAAGTATCTATTGTTTCTTCTCTCCTTGTTGTGTTGTTGCTTTCGTGTTATGTATTTGCAAGCTGGTTTGGTATTTACGAGTGATTTTGGCCCCACTGCCTACCCTCCTTGCATCATTATGTCTTAGGACACTCCTACTATCTTTTTGAACAACTTTGATAAATTCACACTAAGTTTAGATTCACCAAGCAACAAATAGTCATATTTGCTAGTAGCCCTAACCAGTCGGTTTCTCAAGGACAACTCCCAACACCAGTATAGAATCCTTTAAAAAAATAGAGATTCAGATACTCTTTATGGACCTTGGAAAAACCCCAAGAGATCATATCTTGACTCTGCTCCACTCCTCCAAACCCTCACCAAAGGACACAGACCTAATAGGCCTAATTAGGACTGGTTTCCAAAGGGAATCATAAGAAATGGGTTCACAGGTCCAACCTAACCACTTGGATATGTTCTTCTATCCTTAAATGTACTAAATTCAATTTGTTGGATCCTCACCACTCACTGGTATGATTGTCTTGTAACCACTTGGATTTGGTCTGCTCTGACCATAGACCCTATTTTCCCTAAGTGTGATCATACCCCCAATTATGTCCAGACAACTCTTTAATCGGCTAGCATAATTCATTGAAATAAGATTTAATCTCCTAAGTGATCTAATCACTAAATTTTTTTTTATCACCTAAGCCAATCAAATCAAATCAATTTTAATTCAAATCAATTCTAATCAAACATGGCTAAGGTAATTAATTTAAAAGAAATTAAATATATCCCTATTATATCTAATCACTAGCAAAAATGATATCTTCTAGCCTAAATTAATCTAATTAATTGGCTACAGTCCTAATTAATTATCTAAAGCAATCAAAATCTTAAATAACTAATTTCTCTATTTTTGAATGAATATATTAATTATAATTCATTTCATTGTTATTCCCCTTAACCCGTAACCTAACCTACCTTAACCACTTCAACCCTGGGTTCAAACCCATCCCAACCTATTCGCCCCATGCTAAATCTAATCCTAATCTTAATCCCCTCTTAACCCCCTTCCTAATGATGTCACATTCTTAATCCTATGATTAGGAATCCAACCCACTTGAGAAAGTCAACTTTCTCAAGCTTGACTCTAAACCCTCACCATGCCTCTTAAATGTTTGCATTTAATGCATGTGCCTTCCACCATGCCTCATTAATGCCTTTGGCATTAATGCCTCTTACACCTCATTAATGGTTTTTACACCTCCATTAATGACCCATGTCCCCCCTCTCTCTCCTCATTTCTTCTACCAATAGAATGAGCTTTTGAGCTCAAAGGGCCTTAATTTTAGAGTTGAAAGCATTGTTATGCTGATGAGATTACTTGCAAATCCATATTGCATCTTAGATTGAATATTATGCACTGTTATTATCATACTTTTTAGAGATAATATGCATGTTTAGTGAGCATTTAGATTTATTTTTATTCAAATCTTCCATTCTTAGGTTGTATATGTCACTGATTTGTGCATAATCTAAGGGCATGATTATGGCATTCTTCAAACTCCTCCTAGATAGGAAGCAATAGATCAATTTTAGTGTTTAGCTTCAAACCCTTTCTTTTTTATGCTTTTCTACTAATATCATGATCTATTGAAGTGTCATATAGCAGATAACAGGTCCACTATTTCACACACACATTTTTGGCGCCCACTGTGGGGCACAATTTCAGATTTTGCCTCATTTCAAGTTCATTTTTTACTAATTTTTCCTCCCAGATTTCAGGCACATGCTCATTTCTGGTCCTAAACGCTTGCATCCAAGATATGCCCTCACATCGCAAAAATATAGGATCGCATCCGGGATTTCCTAAGTTGTTTCCAATACATGCTCGCAACTAGACAACAGTCTATCGTATCTGGTAGCAGAGGCTCACATCTGGTATATTGCATCGTATTCTAGATTTCTAGGGTCACATCTGGTTAAAATTTTTGCATACTCCATTGCCTAACCTCTAACATTTTGATCAGTTGTGGTTTTGATCTTTTAAACAACCTAACTAGTGTTTGCAGATTGCTGTCAGAGCTGAAAGAGCGGGAAAAAGAATACTGACTTGTGGTTTTTTAGGTTTCCATCCCCTTATCTTGACCTCCATTTTTTTTTTTTTCTTTCAAAATAAGAACACATTTTCTTCTGATTTGTTGAATCAATTAGATAAGTATGCTCTTTTCCTTCAAAGGAAAATCAAAAAATCAAACATTGATTTGAAACTTGAAAAGAAAATGGAGTAACTGAACAGGGAAAACAAACTCACTATTTAACTTCATTTTGGGAAAGTAATTGAACAACACAAAGCATTACATTTTTTTGGGATAACTGAACAAATTCATTGTCTAAATTTTGGAAAATAGTAATTGAACAAGCAAATCACCTAATTTTGGAGAAACTAAACAATCAAACTTTGCTTTCACGTACTATGTTTTCATAAATTAGGAATATCTAAATTGAGCTCAAAATAGCTTGAGGGAATAAACATTTGATTGAAGTGTTTTGGGAGAAAATGACATGGACTAGGATAGTATGCTCTTCTTCTTCCAAAGAATTAGAAATCTAGAAATCCTACGCTTGCCAATCCTTTGTATATTTATTAAATAGTAGAGGGCCTATCGGTTGAGGAAAAAATCTCCTGAGAATGACCCAAGTGAGGACAGGTTTTACGCCAACCCTTCCACCTCACTATAAATAATTGCTTCCTCTTAGGCCAAAGCCTTGGAAGACAGAATCAGTTTTGTTCTCAGGACTCTAACATCATTCCTTGAATGTACTTGGGTATGTGTAGAGGGAAGCCGCTTGAATCTTGCTTGTGAGACTACACGTATTTGAGTAGTCATAGGGCTATATGCCTCAATTTTTCCTTGTGCAATTCTATGGGAGATGGTTTCAAACAGATTGCCCCATCATAAACAATAAACTTCATAGACAAAACTACTCGATTCATCTCCCAAAGGATGATAATCTTTGTGCAAGGCAAAAAGTAATTGCCCTAAGACACTCGTCATATCGTGCCCTCACTTGCGCTTGAAGTCGGCTAATTTGGCGTCATGATTGGAGTCATTGCGTGCTTGGTGATGGCCATATTCTGATTAGCATTTGAGTGTGTACCTAAGTCGACAAGCAAGGATTTTCATCCTCTACCTAGAAAATAGGACATAAGGATGTGTTTGTCCCCCGTAATAATGCAAATCTCCTTGATATTGTATCTGAAAGATCACTAACAAGATAAATCTTTCAAAACAAGAAACAAAATTCAATCCTTGGAGTACATGTGTTTTACACATATGGGAATGCCTCATAACGCAATCTGCAATCAAACAAACTTCACGAACTTCCAAAAGGCATTTTATGAAATTGAAAAGAATTAACAGAACCTCAGAAACTCGTATCCTGCATTTCTTGGCTCGTATTTGGTTGTGCAAGATTGTATCTAGTATCCTGCATTGCATATGGTCATCACTTCATTGCATCTAGGGTGAAAGGGAACATTTAGTCCATCAGAAGCTCGCATCTTGTATTTCCTGGCTTGCATCTAGGGGTTCACATCTAGGACATTGGGCACTTACAGATTAGTTTCTCAGAAAACCTCAGTGGATTTAGATACCCTTTTGGCTCTTTAGTATGTCCCTGTTGTCTTTTTTGGTCTCCCTATTGTTGTGTCAAAATTATTTTTCAAACATCTACCTTGCATCTCTTGTCCGTTTCTAGCAATCAGTCTCAATACGTGTGGTCTACCCGGTTTTCACAAAATCTTGATTCCCATCTCACTATCAGGGAATTCTAACCCTTTGACCCTGTAATTATTTACTTCCACCAAAAACACAAATGACACCTCTACCTAGACACAATCACTTGAATGATTTGAGACTCTACTTGACACTATCGGGAAACTTTGACGAAGTTGAGATACAAATACATGGTTATCACAAGACACAACAAGTATACTTCAAAGAATCAGAAGCACCTCCAAGATCACTACACTTTTAGCAAGGAGAAACATCCTGTGGTTCCCTCTTCAATTTAGACTCTCGAGAAATGGAAAGACCCACTCACGAATGAAGTAAGGCTTTTGAGGAATACGAAAATGATAAAAACCAAAAGTATGAAGATAGCGACGAGGAAGAAGAACCACACTTTGACCATCCTTTATTTGACTTAGGCAGTGAGGAAGACATCACTGAAGAAGAATACAATAAACTCAAATAGAGAAAGAAATTCCAAAAGACGTTGGAAAAGATGATTGGCGAAGATAAAGAGAAATACTTTCTCCATCAAGCATCCACTGGCGTAAAGTTACCTAAGGATTATGATGTGGAACAACTAAAAGAAAAGGAGGTGTCTACTCCTATATCTATTCTCGCCAAACAACTAACCTCAATGAAAATAGAGTTTGTGAATCTCAAACAGGAGAAGGATAAACCCAAGATGAAATACTCTTTGGACTCCATTTGTCCATTTCCTTTCGATGAGAGTATTAATATGGTTTATTTTCCTCCCAAAATGGCAAGACCAAAATATGACAAATATACGGGAGAGACCGACTCACAAGACCACGTGAGAGAATTTTGTGCTCTGAGCATAGAATACATACATGAACCTACATACCTCATGCGACTCTTTCCTGGAAGTCTAGGAGGCAACGCCATGGAGTGGTTCTCAAAACTTACACCTAAGGTTAAAACTTTTGAGGAGTTAATTCAACTATTAATCCAACATTACTCCTATAATATAGAGCATGATGTGACTATGATGGATCTGTGCAACACTAAACAAAAGACTGGCGAATCATTTACACACTTTTTACAAAAATGGAGGAAAATCTTTGCACGGTATTCAAGAGCTATTCCTGAATCTGAGAAAATGGAAATTTTTGTTAATAACTTGGTACCTGAGTTGAACTACGCATTGCAAATGCAAGACTCCCCTAGCTTCGACAGGATGATCAAAAATGTCATCTGTATCAAAGAAGTCATGGTTAAAAAGGGAGAAATCACTCTCCAAAGTAAAAACAAATCTACCAACCCCAACAACAAACCAAAATGGTGGAAACAAAATAACAATAATGTCAACGATGGAGTGGTAGATTCATCCAATATTAATCCTAAACCTGAGGTGTTCAACCTAACAAATAGCATGCAAGCAAGTAAAGATGTCAAGGTAACAACTTCCATACCTAAAGCAAACAACGAGAATAACAAAGGTCATCCATGGACTTCCAGGCCTCAAAGAACATTCACTCCTTTGGGAGAACCTCTTGAGACTATTTTAAAGACACTATTAGACAAAAAATTTCTCACAATCCCATATTCCAAACCATGGGAGCCAGAAGTCAAACCAAGGCAGTGGATGACAATTTTTACTATGTTTTTCACAAGAACAAAGGACACAAGACTAATAACTGTCTTGAACTCAAACATGTTATTCAAGACCTTATTGAAGGAGGCAAGATCAAATTTGAAGGTCACACCACCAATGAAGACCACACAGCATTTAACAAGTCCTTCCCTAATTATGAGAAAGGGGAAGCATCTAAATGCAAAGGAAATGAAGTAAACTATGCCTACTCTAAAAATGACAATATGATCAACATGTTGGACATTAAAACTAAATCAATTAATGTGGTCACTATCAAAGGTGTTCAAAACACATCTTCCTAATCAAATGTGGTGACAGACAGTCAAGCACAAGTCATGATCAAAGGACCCAATTCTTCATCAAAAACAACAACTTCCAAAGTATCCATTGTCACCATCCCCAAGCTGACAACAACAAAGCAAACAGTCGCTATTCCTGCAGCAAAGTATGACCCGGTGGATCAATTGCAATGAACCTCTGCTAAAATTTCTATTTTTGAGTTTCTTAAAATCTCCACACTGCATAGGGAAATCTTGGAACAAGCCCTAATGCCGCAAATGTGCCAAAAGACCTTGATATAGACAAATTCAAAGCGATGGTTAATCACATCTCAACGCCTCATTATCTCTCATTTTCTGAAGAGGATATTAAATCATTGACACATCCACATAATCAACCCCTTCATATTGAAGTCCTCATTCATAGATCCCGTGTTAGATGTGTATTGATAGATGGAGGCGCAAGATTGAATATTTGTACCCTTAATCTAATCAAGAAGCTGGGTCTCTCAGAACATACCATTGATTCTGGAAGCAAAATCACTATCAAAGATTATTATGAGGAAGAAAGATCCTCTAAAGGTCTTATTGTTCTACCCCTCAGAGTTGGGTCGATTGAAAGGAATGTCATATGGAAGGTTCTGGATCTACCCTTGGCTTGCAACATACTGTTAGGGAGACCTTGGATCGACAAAATGCAAGTTGTACCATCTACTTTCCACCAATGTATTAAGTTCCCACATAATGGGGTGGAAGTGACAATTCCTACATGTGCTAATTATACTTGCAACAATATTAAGGAAGGTAGTATGGTTTCGCATAACAAGGAAGCTATGGATGAGATTTCTCCTAAGCCTACCAAAGACATGGTTATGAAAAGATTTGGAAAAACCTTAAAACTTGAAGAAACAGTATGGGAGAATACAAGTTGGACATGACCCCATAATTAACAAAACTCCTAGTATCACCAAGATCCTATGGAAAACCTTCCTCATCCTTCACACCTGCTGCATCTTGAACACCAGAAATCCACAAAGCAACTGATATGGTTAAGGCATCCACATCTTCTTTAGATAACACAGAAGAACTGACAGTCTTTAGCATGGCTTTACAAGGGAGAACCAAAGGAATCTGAGGTAAAACATGTGGAAATATCCTTGGAGAATTATGGAAAAGGATACGATCTCCTCAAAAAAATGAGATATAAAGGAAAAGGACCTTTAGGTGACAAAGGAAAAGGACTCATTGAAGCTATACACATGGAATTCAGGGATACTAAGGATAAAATGGGGCTAGGTTTCAGTAATAAATCTGAAGACCCTTCTTCAAGCGATGGTCTAATTGCTGACAAAGGAAGTGATGAGGAAGAGGAAATAGAACTAGAATAGTGGTCCTATGAAAGATTATTACATGTCGGTACAGAGAATCCCAAATATCAAGGAGAAAGGTATGTACCAAGAAATTGAGGTACTACAAGACACTCTGATCCCTCTATTACCACTAGCTACTATTCAAGAGGTAGAAGAAACAATAGAAGATGATCCAGAGATACCATTGATAGCAACAGCGACTGAAGACACACCTCGACAACAAGATTTCCATCCTAACTGGTGGCAATTAGTCATAGTTTCACATGTCCTTTATTTACCACACTTTGATTTACAATTGGCTAATAGGGTACACAGGTAACTATTGTTGAATTCTTGAATAGGTTTGATGATGAAGTAACCGACTCACATGATTACGAGTGGGATGAACTATCTATTTCCATGGAGGAAATTGAGATAGATATAATTCATATGTTCGTAGCTCCATCAACACATAGAGAGAATTATAACACTTCTCCTAACAATGTTGATATTCCTGAAGTAGAGGAGGAATTCCTTCCCCCACTCATTGATGAAGAAACTGGTATTCCCCTAGACCTAGAAGAAATTCAGAGGCTACAAGCAAGGAGCCTCCTTTTACGGAGAAATGAAGATGAAAGTTCCACTGACGAGTCACTAGAGTTCGGTTCACTTATACGTAACAACGACTTTGATAATGATGATCTAGCTCTTACTAATCTAAAAATTGAAGAGATTGACTTAACATAACATATCATGTCAGTTAATAGTCTTGATGCTAACACGATGTTGTCCTTCCCAAAATATGACTCCTTGCCTTTGATAAACCCAGATCTAATTGATTGGACTAATACAGATCCTACTCCTATCCTTGACTTCCCTAATGACTACACTTTGGCTTTCTATCTAAACACTTGTGAACCTTACCCTTCTTCCACCAATGCAAAGAGCGTGAACATGTCATAGGAGGATATCAAGTTTCTCAGTCAAAAATTGAAAATTAAAAAGAAGAAAAGTACTGATGGTGAAAACCACGTTGTGGTAGTATCAGATTCTAAAATAGTAAAAAAAAAAGACATATCTGATGGTGAAAACCTCTCAGAGGCACCAAAAGATGAGATTCTTTATATCCTCCCCAAGCACTTTCAAGAAAGGTCTTCAGTTATAATAGAGCCAACACAACCAGTTAACTTGGGCACAGCTGGAGATCCTCAAATAGTTCACCTAGTACAATCTTTTTCAGATGAGGAGAAGACACAATTTACTAAGTTCCTGAAAGAGAAAAAAATCAACTTTGCATGGTCTTACACAAATATGTCTGGGCTAGATCCTGAATTGATAATGCACCATTTATCTATAGCTCCTGGGATTAAACCCGTAAAACAAAAACTCAAAAAGATGCATCCTCATGTTTCATTACTAGTAAAAGCATAGCTAGAGAAGTTGTTGAAAGTTGGATTCATCAGAGTCATTGCTTATGCAGGATGGATTTCTAATGTGGTCCCAGTATCTAAATTATATAAATCTATTAGGATCTGTATAGACTTCAGGGACTTAAACAAGGCATATCCTAAGGATGACTTCCCACTACCTAATATTGATATGATCATAGACCTCACAATAGGCTACCAAATGTACTCACTAATGGATGGTTTCTTAGGCTATAATCAGATTAAAATTTCCCCTGAAGATCAAGAGAAGACCACATTTACATGTGCATGGGGCACCTTTTGCTGGAACATTATGCCATTTGGGTTAATGAATGTAGGTGGTACATATTAAAGAGCCATGACCACTATATTCCACGATATGATGCATAAAAACATGGACGACTACATGGATGATACCTTAGCTAAATCAAAAGAATGGAATACTCATATTGAAGACTTAAGAAAGATATTGGATCGTATGGAGCAATTTCAACTCAGGCTCAATCCCAAGAAATGTGCCTTTGGGGTCCTATAATGAAATCTCCTAGGATTTATTGTCTCAGCAAAAGGAATTGAGGTTGACCCAATAAAAGTCAAGGCTATACTAGAAATGAATCCTCCACGCAACATTAGTCAAATGAGGACATTACAAGGGAGACTCCAATCAATCAGGAGGTTCATGTCACAACTTGCAGACAGGGTACAACCCTTTACCAAATTTCTACACAAAGGTGTCACCTTCAAATGGAATGAACATTGTGAAGCCAAATTTAGTGAATTAAAATAATAGTTGGCAACTCCTCCTATTCTTATGGCACCTATTCATGGGAGGCCATTACTCCTGTATATTTCAGCTACAGCCACATCACTAGGAGTATTGTTCATACAAGAGGGTGAAACTAAGAAAGAAAGAGCAATTTACTACATCAGTAGAACACTAGTCTCCTATGAGCTCAATTACAACATTATTGAGAAAGCATGCATAGCAGTTGTCTTTGCATCACAAAAATTGAGACATTACATGCTATCACATATAGTAAGGCTCATTGCCAAGATCGATCCTTTGAAGTATCTCCTAAGAAAAATAGCATTAACTGGATGTTTGGCAAAGTGGGTCCTCATTCTAAGTGAATTTGACATTAAATATGTGGACAAAAGGGATATTAAAGGACAAGTCCTCATAGATCAATTATTTGATTCACCACTCCAAGATGACAAACCTTTAATAATTGAGTTCCCTGATGAAACCATTATGCATCTAACTGAGTATCCATGGAAGATGTACTTTGATGGTTATTTCACGCAACAAGGCTCTAGAACAGGGGTTCTATTCATAACTCCTCAAGGCTACAAGATACCAAAATCCTACAAATTGATGTTTCCATGTACAAATAACATTTATGAATATGAAGCATTGGTAAACGGTCTTAAGCTTTCCATGGAATGGAAGATTATAGAGTTACATGTGTATGGTGATTCTTAGCTCATTATAAATCAATTCAATGGAGATTATCAAACAAAAGATGAGAAGTTGATGTCCTACAAGAAACTAGTAGATGACCTAAGGAAATACTTTGTCTTCATCATGTTCCAGCAAATACCCATAACATAGAATAAATTCGCAAATGCCATGGCTACGCTGGCATCCATGTTAAAACTGGAGAAACATCAATTTTTCTATGACTTCTTGGTGGAAGAATTATCCTATTCGGCCTTTGATACCCCTGAATACTAAGTTATTTGTGCTCTAAACACCCAAGACCAATCTCGGTATGCTAAAATCATTGCTTACTTAACTGACCAAACTATTCCCAATGATCTATCAAGGAACAAAAAAAGATCCTTGATTAGGACAGCATCACATTATGTCCTCATTACTAAAAACTTATATAGATGAGGTCTCGACGGTATGCTTCTTAGATGTTTAGAACATGAAGATTCAGATCATGCATTAAAAGAAGTCCACGAAGGTGTATGTGGATCACATTCAAACAGTTTTTCACTGAAAAAGAAACTACTCAGAGTAGGTTATTACTAGCCTACAATGGAAAAATATGCTATTCAATTTTCTAAAACATGTCATAAATGCCAAACACATGGAAATCTCATCCATGCTCTTGCCAGAAAACTCATACCTTTCATAGCACATTAGCCATTTCAGCAATGGGCCTTTGACTTGGTTGGACAAATATATCATAATTTTTCAAATGGACACAAGTTCATCATTACGGCCACTGAGTATTTCACGAAGTGTGTCAAGGTCGTGCCGCTAATCAAATCCACTAGCAAACAGGTGGCTATGTTCATCTTGAACTACATTATCTGTAGGTATGGGATACCGTCTTCAATTGTAACAGACAATTGGGGCCAATTTAAAAACCAAGACATTAATGATCTTTGCATACACTTCCACATCACTCAACATTTCTCTTCAATCTATTATCCTCAAGGCAATGGACAAACTAAGGCATCTAACAAGAATATTCTCAAGATCCTACACAGAACTGTGAGTAAGTCTAGTGGAGACTAGAATTTACAACTAAATCCGACACTTTGGGCCTATAGAACAAGCATCAGAACACCAACTAGAGCCATGCCATTTTCCCTAGTCTACGACGTTGAAGTAGTACTACCTATTGAGGTTGAAATCCCATCTTTGCAGATATCTTTACAAGGTCTTGTTACTGATGAGCAATACCGCATTGATCAGGTAAATTCTTTAGACTTACTTGATGAGCGCTGGAAATAGGTGTTCGATCATATGAATGTGTACCAAGCATGAATGTCCAAAGGATAGAATAAAAAGGTCAAACCATGACAATTTTAGGTGGGGGATCTTGTTCTAAAAGAGAATCCTAAGAACCAGCCTAACAGAGAATAGAAGGGAAAGTTTGAACCTAACTGGTTGGGACCTTATGTCATTACTACTACTTTTGGGACTAGAGCCTATCAACTAGCTACACCTGAGGGATATGTTCTCCCAGATCCTATCAATACTCTACATTTAAAGTGGTTCTACGCTTAATGTTTGGCTAGCAGAGCCTGTATAGTGAAAAGCTTAGAAAATACCCAAAAACAATTAATACTGAGGAAATGTAAAAACAATGGAAAAAGTCCTAAAGAAAAGGTATCCTTGGTGAAAACCTGGCAAATAGGCACCTTGATACTACAAAAACATTCAAAAAAACAAAAATTGAAAATAAAATTGAAAAAGAGAAAAGTACCTTGATGAAAACCTGGTAAAACAAGCATCCTGGTAGAAAAAAGAATGCGAAATTTTTGCCAAGTGGTGAAAACCTAGAAATCAGGTGTCACTTGTATTTATGTGCTCTATCTATCAATACATTGTTGATACTAGGCCTTCACGATTACGCCTGTGCTAAAAAGTTGACTTTGTTTCCTTACAAAAGTCTTATTCTTGCTTGGGATTTGTCTACATATCTATCTTAGGGAACAAATCATTTCGCACTGGGGGCATCTTTTCTAGCATGTTAGGTTGCGTCTGCTAGGTCATCATAGGATGGTTTGTCTTGTGACACAATTCTTCTCGGTGCTTACACCAAAATGGTCTTTTCATGAAACCAAGGTATATCTTTCATGAACCACCTATCTGACACAAACGGTGTTCCTAAGACCTACATTAGATTACAAATAGGGACATGAACAAAGTTATACACGAACATGGAATACATATTGCTTAAATTCCACATTTTGATTGATGAATCTTTACTGCACTTGATAAATGAATCAATAGTATTTCTGAATACTACTTAAACACAGTTTGATCTTGGTTTGATTATGACTCTTTTATGTTTCGATGATGCTCTAACTAGGGGCATATAAGCAGTTGTGAGTTTTCTTTGATTGATTATCAATTGATGGTTGTTATGTCTCCTGAGTTACTCCATGACGTCTACGCAAAGACAAAGAGTCACAAGGATAAGGGGCATAACATTTTCTTGGTTTTCTGCGTATGGTGATTATTCTAAATGATCCTATAAATTTCACCTAACTTGGATGTTTATGGTAGGCATTGCCAACATGAGTGGATAGCTACATATATCTCGATCTTTGTTACGTGTAAACTACGGTGAGGTTGCAACAATTTCTTTGTTTGTTTTCTAAATCAGATTCTTACTAAGGTATACGAAGCATAATGTACCCAAGGATATGAATTCTCAAGGTTATTAAGGGTCCAATATCTTACCTTACATAGAATCTGATATAGTAAAAGGAAGGTGACTAGCTTGTTATCCTGGCTTCTATGCCTTGATGTCTAGGTCTATTTTTGACATTTTATCCAATAAAAATAGTATTCATACTTTCATAATATCATGGGTATTAGTGATGGTTTCACTATCAGGTAGTATTCATTCCGACAAGAGCCCAATGATGATAAAATGTTATAATATCTGCAAATTAGTGACAGTCCTAAGAGTCTGGGTTTAGAGATTGCATGATTCCTTTGAAAGAACAACATAAGGGCTTGAGCTCAAAATTATTTGTATTCTTGATTCCTCCAAAATCCAAGTTCATTATGTAATCCATGAGTCCTAAAATCTTTGATCTATCGGGCACAAAATTGAACTCACCGTTTAAACATGATTAACTTGGTACAAGTGTGTTTTCTCAAAACACACCTTCATTTGTTCATTTCTTCTAATTCATTCTTTCTTGACATAACCATTCCATGCAAGTGATATGTTCTTTCAATAGAGGGATTTTATTCTTTTTACTTCGATTTCATTCCCAAGGGGGCATGATCACACTATCATCAATCAAATTCTTGCTCGAAACAACATCAAAAATGACTTCGTTATCAAACAACTAGGGGCATGACAGTTTCCTTGACTAAGTCATAACTGTTGGATAGAAAGATTTGGTTCTCATAAGCTGGATATCTTGTGTTCCCTCATTTTTAAAAGATTCTTACCAAGCTCTTGGCAACTTCATACTGACTTTTGGACGACAACCAAGTTCGGAATCAGTATTATCAATCTTTGGACGACAACCAAGTTCAGGATTGGTATCTTTAGAATATTTTATTGACCTTTGTAAGACAACCAAGTTCAAAGTCAATTCTATCAGTTTAGTTCAATCAAGTGCAAGACTGATCTCATTAGACATTTCGTTCGATCGTGAGCGAAATTCTCAATCTTTCTGAAGTCAACATTAAAAAAACTTTCTTTGAATCAAATGCATTCCTCGCACATCTATTCAAAGAGGGGAAAATGTAACCACCTAGATTTGGTCTGCTCTGACCATAGACCTTATTTTCCCTAAGTGTGATCATACCCCCAATTATTTCCAGACAACTCTTCAATCAGCTGGCATAATTCATTCAAATCAGATTTAATCTCCTTAGTGATCTAGTCACTAAATTTTATTAATCACCTAAGCCAATCAAATCAAATCAATTTTAATTCAAATAAATTCAAATCAAACATGGCTAAGGTAATTAATTTAAAATGAATTAAATATATCCCTATTATATCTAATCACTTGCAAAAACCCTATCTTCTAGTCTAAATTAATCTAATTAATTAGCTATAGTCCTAATTAATTATCTAAAGCAATCAAAAGCTTAAATAATTAATTTCCCTATTTTTGAATGAATATATTAATTATAATTCAATTCATTAATATTCCCCTTAACCCCTAACCTAACCTATCTTAACCACTTCAACCCTGGGTTCAAACCCATCCCAACCTATTCCCCCCATGCTAAATCTATTCCTAATCTTAATCCCCTCTTAACCCCCTTCCTAATGATGTCATATTCCTAATGATTAGGAATCCAACCCACTTGAGAAAGTCAACTTTCTCAAGCTTGACTCTAAACCCTCACCATGCCTCTTAAATACTTGCATTTAATGCATATGCCTTCCACCATGCCTCATTAATGCCTTTGGCATTAATGCCTCTTACACCTCATTAATGGTTTTTACACCTCCATTAATGACCCTTGTCCCCCTCTCTCTCCTCATTTCTTCTATAAATAGAATAAGTTTTTGAGCTCAAAGGGCCTTAATTTTAGAGTTGAAAGCATTGTTATGCTGTTGAGATTACTTGCATATCCATATTGCATCTTAGATTGAATATTATGCATTGTTATTATCATACTTTTTAGAGCTAATATGCATGTTTAGTGAGCATTTAGATTGCTTTTTATTTAAATCTTCCATTCTTAGGTTGTATATGTCACTAATTTGTGCATAATATGAGGGCATGATTATGACATTCTTCAAACTCCTAGATAGGAAGCAATAGATCGGTTTTAGTGTTTAGCTTACAACCATTGCTTTTTATGTTTTTCTACTAATATAATGATCTATTGAAGTGTCGTGTTGCAGATAAAAGGTCCACTATTTCACACGCACATGTCTTATCAATTTTCCTAATGTCTGGACAAATCACATGGACATGTTTATCCTAGGGCTTGGTGGGGCAATCACACACCCGTGAACCCTAATCCTGCCCTTTAGGATTCTTAGAGTACATGCCCCTAACTTGCATTCCACTAGGATTCATGGATTTTCCATAATGGGATTGCAAGTTAGGGCTCCATCTCTGATCGCACCCTATAAACAAGGTTTTCCTAGACAGTCTTTACAAATTTGATCACACCTTGCATTAAAATTCACCTTTCTAATTCAAAATAGTTTCCTTAAGACCATAACTCACAACACTATGCAAAACTTCAGCACTTCATTAAATTCAATCATTGATCAGATCGTACAATACAGAGTCAGAGAGAAATTAACCAAAATTAGAGTTTTACTCCTTCAAATTCCCACCAAACTTCATACATTGACAACAACCTATGATGAATGTTCAAAATGGACCTTAATATGCCCCCTCTAACAACTCCAACTTTTTTTCAAATGGTTGTGGTTGTTGGTTGCAAAAATGCAACTTCTTGAGCAACTTTTGAAAAGTTGCATTGCAACTTTTCAATGTTGCATGACAACTTTTACATCTTTTGTGCACTTTTACAAAAAAGACTCTAATGCTTATACCTGAGGTATTAGACTATTGTAAGCCTTATAAGACATCATTTTATGCATAGATATACCTCCAAATCCCTAAGGACTCTACTACAACTCTTAGTGTACCCTAGGTTGATAAAACACCTTAGAGCCCATTAGCCATAAAATTGGGTCCAAAACTACATCATGGATGATCCCACTAGATCAAATCCTTTATTCCTACCTACCACACATTTTATTACGTTAGGGTGCCCTGCACCATACTCCAAGGGCCAAAAAAACTCAAGTCCCTTGAGTTGGCAACTATGAGACTGACTCCAGTGTCTTCAATGGCTTCATCAGTCATCCTAGTAGCATCTTCCAAGGGTTGATGCTTCCACTTGATCAGATACTGATAATATGAATGCCTCCTAGTTTTCTTTCTCACCCTCTTTTCAAGAACACATTATATCTCAGGTTTGGGTTGTGTTGGTAGATCTTTCACCAAATCTGCTTTGCTCTCCTTAGGTTGACCTATATCACAAACATCACTAACAAAACCCTTATATGCATAAATGTCAGAAACATTAAAAATAGAGGAAATGCCTATATCAGGAGGAAGATCAATTTTGTAGGCATTGGTGCCACACTTCTTGAGAGTCTTGAATGGGCCTTTCTTTCTCATCATGAGCTTATTGAACTTGTCTTTTAGAAGCCTTTCCTTTTTAAGATGAATCATCACCATATCTCCCTCTTGAAACTGTACATCTCTCCTCTTCTTATATGTTTCCTGTTTATACTTGTTAGTATTATGTGTTAACTTATCCTTCACTTGCTGATGAATGTCTCTCATCACTTTTGCAAAATTGTCTGCTTGGGAACTTCTTTCCAAGTCTCTCATCTCTTAACTCCAAACACCTCTTGGGTGTGTCCCACAAATAATATGGAATGGGATCAGATCGGTGCTCCTATTCACCGAGTCATTGTAAGATAATTCTTCTTGAGGAATGATAGAATCCCAAATTGGTCCATGTTATTTAGTTAGACACCTCAATAGGTTCCCAAGTGACCTATTAAATAACTTTGTTTGTCCAGCAGACTGAGGATGATAGGCCAAAGAGAAAGACAAGTTTGTACCCAGCCTTTTCCAAAGAGTACTCGAAAAGTGTCCAATAAATTTAGAATCCTTGTCTGAAATTATAGATAATGGTAAACCATGAAGTCTTGCAAACTCCTTGAATAAAATACCTACAATATGGGATGCATCATGAGTATTTTTACAAGGTAGGAAGTGGGCTATTTTGGAAAATTTGTCCACCACAACATATATAAGTTTTCATGACCCAATTTTGTTCTTGGAAGTCCTAGCACAAAGTCCATACTCACTGAATCACATGGCTTAAATAGAATTGGTAAAGGGGTGTACAACCCAAAATTTAAACTAATCCCTTTAGCCTTTTGACACACTAGGAACTCTTTAACAAAATTTATGATGTCTTTCTGCATCCTTGGCCAAAAATAAAACCTCCTAACAAGTTCAAGTGTCTTATCAATCCCATAATGTCCTGATAGACTTCCACAATGTTTTTCCCTTACAATATTTTTTCTCATTGAGCATCTAGGAATGTAAAGTTGATTCCCTTTGAACAGTAAAAATTCTATCAAAATAAAATTAGAGAAATCCATGTGATACCTATCTCCCATTTCTATGCATACCTGATATGCTTCTTTGAAATCTTCATCTTCTAGATACATGTCCTTCATTGAACTGATCCCAATGCTTTCCAATTGAATCTCCCTTACCATCAAATTCCTCCTACTAAGGGCATCAACCACCTTATTGGCTACCTCTTTCTTGTGCTTAATTGTGAAAGTGAATGCTTGAATATATTTCATCCACTTCATGTATCTATGATTCAATTTCTCCCGTCTGTTCAAAAAACTCAATGCATGATTGTCATTAAAGACCACAAATTCCTTGGGTAATAAGTAATGTATCCATTTTCTCAGAGACTAAACCATGGCATACAGTCAACACTCCTCCTATAGCCCTATTACTTGCATCATAGTCAATTGTGAAGACCTTATAGAAATTTGGTAACACTAAGATGGGTTGATCTGCTAGCCTCTTCTTCAAATACTGAAAAGACTTATCTGCTTCACTAGTCCAAGAAAATTGACGTTTTCTACCTCCTTTTATAGTGTCAATCATAGGTGCACATACACCACTAAAGTTATTTATAAATTTCCTATAAAAACTTGCAAGACCTCACTTGTATTTATAGGTGTTGGCCAATTTAGTATTGCTTCCACCTTGGAGTGATCCATCTTGGGACTGCCCTGGGAGATCACAAAACCAAGACACACTAACTCTTCCTACAAGAAGACACATTTTTCCATATTTATCTTCAAATACTCCTCATTCAACCTTTTCAACACCAAATAGAAGTGTATTAGATGTTCATCTTTATCCTTACTAAAAATCAGTATATCATCCAAATATACAACAAAAAAAATGATTAATGAAAGGTTTGAGGACTTCATTCATGAGATTCATTAATATGCTAGGGGCATTAGAGAGGCCAAATGGCATAGCCAACTACTCATATAGGCCTTCATTTTTCTTGAAAGAAGATTTCATCTCATCCCCCTCTCTTATCCTTATTTGGTGGTAACCACTCTTCAAATCCACCTGAGGATAATACCTTGCTCCTCCTAGACAATCCATAAAATATTGTATCTGAGGCATGGGAGATCTATATCTTATGGTAATCTTGTTTAAGGTTATGGAGTTTGTACACAATCTCCATATTCCTTCCTACATTGGAGCCAAAACAACAGAGATTGCATAGGGACTTATGCTTTTCCTTATAAATTCTTTGTCTAGTAATTCTTGTATTTGCCTTGCAATTTCCTCATTCTAATATGATGCCATTTTTTATGCTGCTTTATTTGGCAATGTAGACCCAGGGATAAGGTATATGCAATGGTTAACATCTTTGTGGGGTGGCAATGTCTCTGGTGTACTTCCTGCAACTATTCCTTTATATCTGTCCAAAAACTCTTTCACCTCCTTGGGACCTACATCTCTCTCTCTTGTGTCTTGTTTTCACTCTTCTTCTTCACTACCTCTTTTGGTTTCATCACTAGCACAAAGCATGTGATATCCTTCTCTTTAAGGGTCTTCATGAAATCTTTCTCATCCACTAGCATGACATTGGTTACTATGTGTTTATCCTTACCATCATCAGAGGGTGGGGTCATAGAGTAACTCACACCATCCTTAGTCACTGAATAGACATTTTTCTTACCATCATGTTGTGCATTAACATCATATTGCCAGGGTCTTTCTCAGAGTAAGTGACAAGCATCCATCTCTGACACATCACACAATATTCTATCCCTATATTCACCTATTTGAAATTCTACCCAAAATTTCTCATTTATTAGGGCTTGTTGTCCTTTATTTAACCATGAGACTTTGTAGGGATAAGGGTGTGGGATCTTCTTCAAACAAGGCTTGTTAAACATTTCTACTGATGCAAGATTATTTGTTGATCCTGAATCTACTATAACTTTACAAACTTCTCCACTTACCATTCATGTAGTCTTGAATAGAGACTTTCTGTGTGGTGGCCCTTTGCAATTGGTACTTTCAAGAGGGTCCTTTTGAACATGAGGCACTCCCCTTTCTATGGATCTGCAGGTCTTGAGTTTGATTGTGTTCTCTTCTCATCTTCTTCTTGGGCCAAATGAATCCTTCTTTCTCCCCCTTGACTGGTTGACCCTTGTTTCTTAGGGCATCTAAAAGATTGGTGTCTAATCTGATTGCATGTGAAACATTTTCCAGTGAACACATTTGGTCCTCTACCCTTAAATCTTCCTCTACTATTGGATATCCTTCCTCTAAAATTGCTTCAGTGGCTTGAATCTCCTTCTTGGTCCTAGTTACTGGATTCTCTTTGTGGTCTAGGAGATGTTCCTCTTCCACCAGATCTACCTTGTCCTTTGAAGTTTCCTCCTCCTCCTCTATATAGGTTATCCCCTTTCCTTCTTTGTTTTCTTCTATTCTCAGTTCCATTTAGAAACACTTTTGAACTGTCTCAGGATTGAAGAGACTAACTTCATCTTGAAAATTGTGTATAAGGCCATTCAGATACATTTACAACTTTTACTTATCACTTTTAGGTAGTCTTGCCTTGAGGGACATCTTATGAAATTACTCTGTGTAGGTACTCACATCTAAGTCTTTTTTGTCTTAGATTTTGTAACTTCCTATGTATCATTACCTTGTAGTCCTCTGGCACAAACTGCTTCTTTATCTCTACAACCATTCTCTTCCATGAACATATTGGATTCTTTCCTTCCTCCAATCTCTCATTTTGTAAGAACTTCCACCAAGGACAAAACCTTTCAATTTGGACTTGGCAGTTCTCACCTTCTAGTTCTTAGTTACTTCATCACATTCAAAGTGATTTTGTAAGGCTTCCAACCAATCCATAATTTCCTCAGGGTTCAAATTCCCAGGGAACATTGGTAAGTTTTCTTTACTCTCCTTATTCGCTACCCTTTCAAGGGATTCAATGAAGTGTCCCTAGTCTGCAGGTACTCTTTCTCTTGCCTGCAAAGGGGTCTCTTATTCATCCCCATATTCTTCTTATTTAGAGTCTTCTCTATCCCTTCTATCTACCTTTCCCTTCAATCTCTCTAACTCTGCTTGCATGTTTCTACTTGCTGCCATGTGCTCTCTCATTATCTTTGTGAGCTCCACATTGGTGACCCTTTCAGGGATCTCATCACCGTCTCCACCTTCCGTTCTATCTTACATTTCCAAATACTTTTACCTAAGTATACTCCTAGTGCTCTGATACCACTTGACACAGAGTGGGAAACTAGAAGAATGGCAAAACCTAACTTACTGTTTCTTACCCTTTATCACACTCCTAATCAATCTCAATTGTGATCTTCAATTCACTTACACCATGGACAGTCATGAAAGTCACACTTTTATGGAGTGATAAGGATTCCTATGGCTTAGGACACTCCTACTAGCCTGCTGAACAAGTTTGAGCGCTTCACACCAAGTTTAGTTTTACCAAGCAACAAACAGTCCTATTTCCTAGTATCCCTAACTAGTCGGTATCGCAAGGACAACTCCCAACACTGATATATAATCCTTTGAACAAAATAGAGATTCATATACCCTTTATTGACCTTGGAAAAACCCCAAGAGATAAGATCATGAATCTGGTCTGCACCTCCAAACCCTCACCAAAGGACACGGACCTAATAGGCCTAATTAGGACTGGTTTCCAAAGGGGATCTTAAGAAATGAGTTCACAGGGAAAACCTAACTAATTGGATATGTTCTTCTATACTTAAATGCATTGAATCCATTTTGTTGGATCCTCACCACTCACTGGTATGACTGTCTTATCACTTTTCCTTGTGTTTGGACTAAACACATGGACATGTTTAGCCTAGGGCTTGGTGGGACAATCACCAACCCATGCACCCTGATCCGTCCCTTTAGGATTCTTAGAGTACATGCCCCTAACTTTCATTCCACTAGGATTCATGGATTTTCCACAATGAGGTTGCAAGTTAGGGCTCCGTCTCTAATCAGACCCTATAAACAAGGTTTTCCAAGACAGTCTTTACAAATTTAATCACACCTTGCACTAAAATTTACCTTTTTGATTAAAACCAGTTTCCCTAAGACCATAATCCACAACACTATGCAAAAATTCACCACTTCATTAAATTCAATCACCGATTAGATCGTACAATACGCAATCAGACAGAAATTAAGCAAAATCAGAGTTTTATTCCTTCAAATTCCCACCAAACGTCATACATTGACAACAACCCATGATGGATGTTCAAAAAAGACCTTAATAGGCCTCCTTCAATGGCTACAACTATTCTTCAAATGGTTGTGGCCATTGGTTGCAAAAATGCAACTTCTCGAGCAACTTTTGAAAAGTTGCATAGCAACTTTTAAATGTTGCATGACAACTTTTACACCTTTTGTGCACTTTTACAAAAACATACTCTAATGCTTCTACCTGAGGTTGTAGACTCTTTTAAGCCTTATAAAACATCATTTTATTCCTAGATCTACCTCTGAATCCCTAAGGACTCTACTATAATTCTTAGTGTACCCTTTGGTCTAATTAGGACTCTAGGTTCATAAAACACCTTAGAGCCTATTAGCCTTACAATTGGGTCCAATATTACATCATGGATGATCCCACTAGATCAAATCTTTTATTCCTACCTACCACACACTTGATTACATTAGGGTTCCCTGCACCACAATGATACACCATCAATCTAAATATGAGGGAATATAAAGGCTATTAAATAAGAGACCCTGAGTAGCTTTGGAGTAGTAATAAAAAAAATGATCACTATTGTAGTGCATGAAGATACACAATAGAAGTGAAAGATGAAGTACTTTTTTGAAACCCATAAGGAGACATAGCATGTGACAATGACCTTTCTATTACAAGTATAGTAGTACAAATGCAATGGAAAAGTGAAGATGAAGCTCAACTTTGGCCATATATTCCTTACCATACAAAGAAAAACATGGAGAATAGTTAAGGCTCTAATTAAGATAGTGAAAATATCATAAGAAATAATAAGATAAGAACTACCACACTAAGGAAAAAAGATCAAATTCATGAAGTGTGTAGTTAGTTCTATCAAGCCTATGGAACACCAGACAAGAAATTTACCCATGAATGTTTGCATCAATGCATGATTTTAAGTTTGGAGAACAACAAGGTGTATTCAAGAATCATGAGGTGGTCTAAGAATTGATATCTATAATGGAGATTGAACCAAAACAGTCATCCATGCCATGAGAAGAAATGAATCTAATGGTAGTTTCAAATAGATCAAAGAAGTCCCAAGGAAAGACAACAATAGTAATGGGAAAACTTTGTTACTGCACACCCATGACAGAGGAATAGTAAAAACAATGCTTGAAGACATTGATGGAACAATGACAAGGATTTATTAATGCATTAATTGAACTATAGTTACAACAATAAATGTACCAGTGTATCTTGCATCAAGTTTTATATTTCACATTATTTGAGTTCCACTAATTGGAAATGTTGGACTTAAGTCTAAAGATGTAATTGTGCTTGGCATATCAATTGACCTTCTTGGCTAGATTGGTGCTAGGCCGAAGCATGATAGTGTGATTTATAGTAAGGATGAACATTAGATCTTGCACGAGTTATAGGAAGATAGTTTAGAACATGTTTTCCCAGAGAAGATATGTGTTGTTTGTTAAGTGGAAAGAACTACAAACTTGATGATAGGTTGTGAGGTCTAGGAGAAAGTGTTCCATGGTAATTGCATTGGTTACGCTAGACATAATCATACAAGTCGTGGTTGGGTCCTCCATTGTTGTAAATACTTTTATTTTACAATGGGAGGTGGAATTCAAAGTTTCACTCTATGGACTTTGGAATTTAAAGTTTCACTCTATGGCTTTATGCACACACACACACACACACACACATACACTTGTGTGTATGCACACACACGTATATATATATACACATGTGTGTGTATACACACATGCAC
This sequence comes from Thuja plicata, assembly GCA_018584345.1. Taxonomy (NCBI): domain Eukaryota; kingdom Viridiplantae; phylum Streptophyta; class Pinopsida; order Cupressales; family Cupressaceae; genus Thuja; species Thuja plicata. The sequence goes on from MU227482.1 coordinate 188,973, forward strand.
ACACATGTGTATGTATATACATAATTATGTGTATATACACACCTATGTGTATATAAATGTATGTATATATACACACGTGTGTATATACACACACATGTGTATATAGCAATATAAAATACCAATGTGTTTTGTAATGAAGGTTGGGAGAAGTCACAGATTTGACAAGATATTAAATTTGGTTTTATAAAAATTGGAATTGGAATTGGAAATCCTAATTCCACCTATTTGGGTGGAATATGCATATGCCCATTTTGGGGCAAAATTGGAATTTTGAAATTCCAATTCCAGTTTTTTTGGATGGATACAAACATGGAAGAAACAAAACTGGGAATTAGATAATGCCAATTCCAGGCATATTCCAGCTTAAGAGCTATTAGCACAACTATTGAAGTAGATCCTAGGGCCATTTCGGTGTTGGAATACCAAATGTTGGATATGGTCAATTCTGGAAGATGCTACAATTCTGGAAGATACATATCCTAGAAATGATTTCCAGAATATGGGTTGGACCCGTTTGGTTCACCCGGAAGATGATTGAAAAGATGCATAAATAATTTTAACTGTTTATTTTTTTTTTTTTTTAATACGGTGTGTATGTGTGTATATATATACACACATACACATATGTGCATATATATATACACAAATATGTGTATATATACATGTATATATACATGTGTATATACATGTATATATACATGTGTGTATATACACACATTTGTGTATATATACATATTTACACATACATATATACACATATGTGTGTATATATACATACACATGTGTATATATATACACGTGTGTGCATATATATATACACATGTATACACACATGTCTATATAAATGTGTATATATACACTTTTATATATACATGTGTGTATATATACAATGTATACACATATATATATACACATGTATATATACATGTGTCTATACACACATGTATACATATACACGTGTGTATATACATGTGTACACATATATATCATTTATTTTATTAGGGATATAACAGATGTTTGCATAACCTTTTCTTTTCTTTTCTGTAAAAATAAATGACAGGAAAAATCATTTTTCCAGGAATGGGAGTAGACCCATAAAATTTAACTATGTTGAAACAGAGCAGACATTTTTCAAATCCAATAGCCATGGAACTTAAAGTTGCAAAGGTTTAGCAAAGCTTTACAACATCAAGACACAAAGATATAGATTTGAAAGAGGCATACGAGGGTTTTAAGCTAGATTATAAAGAGAGAAGCACATGGCCACATTGGACATGCAGGGAGCTCAAAACTATGGTTTACTTTTATATGGAACCAGTTCGAGAATGGAGGGAAACACAAATGAGCCTTAGTATTTCATGAAATACAAAGGATAAGGGAAAACTGTTCAACATTTTGATTAAACAAAATATATTAACTATGAATAGCAGAGTAGATGTAGGAAACCTAATCCCTTGAACAGGAAGCTGACGTCCTCAAGCATCAAAAGGAGAAGAACCAATGGAAGTAGGAGGCACTTGACATGACAAAAGATATGAAAAATTGGAGGCTATGGTGAACGGTGTAGAGGAAAACAATTTCAACATAATATACATCTCATGTTTTGCTGGAACCCTCTAGTTCACTGTTGAATCACTACAATATATATTATATATACAGAAAATGGAGCCACGACCATGGTTATGAGAGAGAAATATAGAGAAATGCAACCACAAAAATCCCCCATTCTAAGAAGCAAAACAAAGATATACAAGCATAGAACATAGCTCATAATGGAGCTTCAAAAGTGTCAAATAGATAGATTACAATGGTTGTGCTTATGATTTTTATAAATTCAGAGCTTAAATAGGTATTTTTTGAAGTTGAATTTGAAAATACACAAGAGGAAATAAAGTCTCAAAGCGTCTCTTTTGAAGAAAAAAGTTTTCGAGCACTTCTATCTGAGAAAGTGGGTCAAATCGGCATTAAAACTCCTACATAAAAATACTAGAAAACTCTCTCGAAGATCTATGTATGTTAGTCTATTGTGTTAACATGTGTTAGTAATTTGTAAACAAACACAATAGACTAACATACGTGTTGTTAACATATATTGTTAACAACATATTGTGTTAACAAAGGTGCAAATATTCTGCTCCATAGACACGACCCAACATGAAGACCTTGATGCGCCCATCCCTGTACCAAAACTGCCCTTGGCCTAGGAGGAGTCTGTCCACCCATTTATCTAGCTGGAGCAAGACCATGCCCACCTCAAACCTAACCCTACCTCCACTATTACCACTTGTACCACCACCTCTGCTACCACCAACCCCGCCACCTAATGGAGCTCTAAAATTCTACAAAATTTAAAATTCCACATAATGAAAAAACCCTAAAAATTACCTCCTAAATCCCATGCCAAATAAATGAATTGTCCATGAAGTCTCGTTTGCCACTTATAGATTAGCAAACACACCCACATTCAGTTTTCCAATATCAAACCTAATAGATATATCAAACGCCAAATTATTAAGGTGTGTAGAAGTTTTACAATTTGAAAGTCATGACTATTTCAAGTAGCCCTCTTTGAGATACAATATTGTCATACCCATTATCCCTATTTCGATGTAATTTCTCGTATGAATTTTATATGTCACCAAGTTCTCCTATTCCAATTTGCAGAACCTCATGACCTAATTTGATATTTTTGTGAAGCCCAATCATTTGTGAAGCCCAATCAATTTACAGTTTCTTCAGTTTGTTGCTTATATAAAGAAAATGTTGTCAAAATAGCCTTCTTTGAACATTAATATTTCTTGCCCATTTAACTCCCATATCAAACCAAATGTTTTTTTTTTTCATTTATCCATATTACAGAGAACCTTTATGCAAATTTCTAGGGCCCCATAAGTCTGTTTGGTATTTTTCCTTAACCAAAATCAATTGCAGCTTTTGCAGATTTGGCATTTACAAATGAAAAGGATGTCAGAAGGCCACTTTGGAAATTTATATTCATTAACTGGAGAAATATCATATCAAGGTGATTGATCCTTGTGATTCTCTATGTGAAACTGCACCTCTATGTCAATTTGTAGATCTTCACTAATTGATGTGACATGTTTGCAAAAGCAAGAGCAGCTTGCAAAGGTTTATCATTTCAGTTTTCCAAAAGACAGTTAAGGGGCATTAATTGAGGGGAATTCCTTGAAGATGAATATCTTATACTTATACAAATTAACGATGGACTCCTCCCAATTCACTCAAATTCAACAAAGATAAACGGCAGCCATGTTGAATAAATAATATCACTGCATTCATAGATTTATCTTTCATATAATTATCACTACAAGGCCATAAGAAGGGTTGCCCTAATTAGGGATTGTTTCTAATTATAATTATAAATCTGAGACTATGGCTACAGATACCTTTGTAAACATACCTAGAAACATCAAGTAAAGTGGCATAGAGAAAGGAATGATACAGAATATAAAGATAGCTACGAAGTAGATGAACATCAAATACGATGACTGCATAAGATATATTTGTTGAAGGCAACCAATACTGAATCACTTCTTATAATGTACCTGTATAAATTTTCTTCAGCACCTGTGCAGCATGGTTTTCAAACAATATATTGGGGCGCAATCTGAATAAAGATGCAGTTTTAAAGAGATACTAACATCCAACGTTGATTCCATGGGCAAGCTGATCTCAGCATAAGCAAATGCTGAAATACTGTGGATTTGTAGATTTTGAGAGATTGAATATGTGCAGTATGGTAAAGAACAAGAAGCATCTGCCCCAATTAAGAGATGTTGAAGCCCAGATTTTTCTCTACTGCGAAATTGCAAAGACTTTAGCAACTTTCCAGAAAAGAAAATTGGCAGGTGTTATATGAATTTAATAGCCTTTGCCACGGTCTTGCGTGCCTATATTTTTGAAAAAACAATCCTTGAATGAAATGTGATTGAATTGAAATAATGGCAAGAAAAGTTCAATATATAAATTAAGAAATCAGATTACAATATCTGGTGGGAAAACTGCGGTATTGTTGAATTCAATAAAAACAATAAAGATGAACAACAGAATTGCAAGCTAAAAAAACTGATCCATTTTATTCGAAATTAGAGTTTATACAAACATGAAGGATCCCAAGATTCACTAGAATCTCTTGGAAATGAAATGAAGAGTCATCATAATGTTTATTACAAATTAACTTATTAAAACTACCAAAAATTTTAAAAAACTATATAAAAATATAGGCCTACTTGGAGAAGGCATAACTTTCTAGTCCTAGGTCCAATTTGCAAACCGTTTACTTTGTTAGAAAGATAATAAAAAATTGTATACCCAAAACTGAAAGGTGAAACCAAGGTTCCACCTTTTTGGATAAGGGATAGGCTCAGAAATGCCCTGAAGACCTCCAAAAATGCAGTTTACTGAAACAGAAAAAACTAAAAATTAGATTTTAGTATTTTCTCAATTCCATACTGATCATTCCTTCCCCCTTGAGAGGCAATGGGCCCCATTGCACTAATATTCCGCAATAGATGAGGAAATTGTTCTTCAATTTGTTCCTTAGTTAACCAATTGCCTTGATGAGGATGCTGACCAGCGCGAACCACCTGCTTCACAATAGTATACGGGCCATAACAAGGAGGATGAAGCTTCATGTTTGGTCCGTGAAGGTGCTCTTCTTGAAGATGTAACCATACCTTGTCGCCAATGTGAAAGTGATGAGGAGTTCTATGTTTATCATGCCTTTCCTTATACTTCTGATTACTCTACTCCAAAATCTGATGAACTTTGTGTCTACTGCTATCAATTAATTTTCCTGAATCCCATGTGCAAGGATGTTTTTGTTAGTAATAACTGGGCGGGGGGTGAATCAGTGGCCTCAAAAATTTATCCTTTTAAACTTTAACCACCAATCAAATACATCTCAGATTATTAAGTCCCTACAAGATGCATGCCATGAAATACTTATAATGATTAACTATCTGTCGGTTTACCTTGTCTGTCCTTATTCTCCTTGATAACCGATAAGCAGTAAAACTATTTACCGATACTTAGTAAATACGCAGAGTATACCAATCAATCCAGAAATGCATATGTGAAATGTAAAACAATAAAGTAATAAACCATACACACATAACACATGGATTTTAACATGGAAACCTTGTTAAGGGAAAAACCACTGGGACCGGTACCCCAAATTTTCACTCTTTTGAAGTGAGCCCTGTTAGGAGCCAACTTTGTTAAAGGTTACAAACACACTATTAAGTGTGACCTTGCTAGAGGATTTTACTATGAGTCTATCACTTGATATCTGACATGTATATGCTACCAATATTGATCAACTATTATGAGCATAATAGGTATCTGGCATATCTGGTGCTACCTAACTGCATCAACCTCCTTCTTAGACTGTGTGTCAGTATCTGGCACTCAATGCTATCTTCATGATAAACTTTTTGGCAATCTATTAGGATATACCTCAATTATAGAAGACTGTTAAGTCCTGCTCTGTTAAGAGACTTGATGCTTCAATGGTTAAATTGAAACACAATGACATGTTTCTAATGCAACTTGAATTGCAGATTTTCACATCTATTTAAGTACAATACCTCTCTGATCAATGTATCAATTCAATTCTTTGTTCTCCACACTTTTTGCTTTGTGATGCTATGCTTCACTGTTCGTCGGTGTCTGCAGAATTCTTTAGCTCTTCTTCAGCTTGATTGATCAGGACTGTATGAAGTTATCCTTCACCAGTTTCTCTTCAACATCCTCTTTCTATTCACTCCCCTTCCCGTGTATGTGATTGCAAAAATGAATTATGCTTGTCTCTTATATATACATCATATTCCTTAGTTCTTGATTCTTGATTCTTGGCGTGAAAAATAATCCAACCAATCTAATTTAAAGCATAACTCTTGATTTATCTCGTAGTTATCTTCTTGCCAACTGTACAAATCTTCTTTAAATCAATTACTTAACTCTGGTTGATAAAACAAATAAAACAACCAGTTAAGTCTATCCTTAAGCTCTGCCAGCTAGATATTTTGTCATTTTCTGAACTCTCTGTTTTGTCGGTCAACTCTGCAGTTAGTCGTCGGTGATAACTGCCAGTTCGGTCGGTGTGACTCCATCAGCTTTGGGATCTCTGTCTATTGGGCATCATTGGATTTTGCTTCGTCGGGTAACTCTATTTTTAGCTCATTGAGCATCTTATGATTTTGCTTCGTCAGGCAACACTGTCTTCTGCTCGTTGGGTATCACTATGGCTTTTGTTCATTTCCTTTACCGATGGTGTGCACTATGTCGGTGTTGTCTGTCACTTAGTGAATACTTGACTTTTATGCATTGCTGAAAGCATAATCTCTGTTCCATTGATTCTCTGAAGTATCTATTGGTAATGATTCAGGTTCAGCTTCCTCTCCTCGTATTTCTGTCATCAGATTTTTAATACTTTGACAATCTTTTGTATTATGGATTGGGGAATAATGCATCTCACACCACATGTCTGTATTTGTTTGTGTCTTTTTTGCAGCCCACCATGTGTTATTAGGTGAGTTTGGGTGAGGCCCCTTGGTCACCTATTTTCCTGCATCTTCAACCCTTGGCTTATTGTTTGCAAAGTAGTCCCTCTTCCCTTTCTGCTTGAATTTGTCTTCAATTTTTGTAGCATATTTATAGGTAGTTGGTAATGTCTCAATATTCAAAAATTCCATCTATGTCTGAATATACCTCTGAAGTCCACTACGATATTTTAGAATTTGATGCTTCTCTAGATCCTCAATACCAAGTTTTGCTGAAAGTGAATGGAATGTATTGGTGTAATCTTGTACAAATTGATCCCTCTTCTGTCGAAGTAGCTGCCATTCTATAAATTTATGTTCATATGCATCATCCGAAAAGTATGCTTTTTTTATGTATTCCATGAATTCTCCCCATGTGGGCTTCATATCAAGAGATATTTCCAAGCCGTTTTCATCAGATAATTCTCGTTCTTTATTTGCTAATTTGTTTTCCCAGGCTAATTTCACATGGGTTTCACCTTTGAGAAGAGAAAACTTTATTTTCTCTTCATCTGAAAAATTATTTCCAAAGAAGTATCTATCCAATTTTGATAACCAATTATCAACAGCTTCAGCATCAATTTTTCCTTCAAAATTTGGGATGTCAAAATTTACCTGTACTTTGAAAGGGGTATTTCCATGAAATGATGTTCCTGATCTAGAGGGTCGTTGATTCTGTAGAAGGCATGAAAATTGGTTCATCATCTCCTCTCATTGCTTATTTAATGCCTCTTCCACCAATTGCTTAATACTGTCGTCTGACATCTTCGACCGTGTGCGTCTCAAAGGTGAATATTCTGAAAAATCTTGTGTATCCAATCTTAATCTTTGGTAGGAGGACCTTGTGTAAATTGGCATAAAGGAGCATTCTCTCTCTGATACCACTGATCTAAATTAAGAAATCAGATTACAATACCTGGTGTGAAACCTGCGGTATTCTTGAATTCAATAAAAACAATAAAGATGAACAACAGAATTGCAAGCCAAAAAAACTGATCCATTCTATTTGAAATTAGAGTTTATACAAACATGAAGGATCCCAAGAGTCACTAGAATGTCTTGGAAATGAAATGAAGAGTCATCATAATGTTTATTACAAATAAACTTATTAAAACTACCAAAAATTTCAAAAACACTATATTAAAATTTAGGCCTACTTAGAGAAGGCATAACTTTCTAGTCCTAGGTCCGATTTGTGAACCATTTACTTTGTTGGAAAGATGATCCAAAAGTGCAGACCCAAAACTCAAAGATGAAACCAAGGTTATGTTGGAAAGTTGACTCCTAGAGGATATATGACTTATTTTGTGTTGTCATTATGGCAACAAAGTCATATTAAGTTTCTGTCAAAGATAACTTAGAAGATAAAATGACTAAGTATGGAAAATAGGACAGACAGAGTTATACAGCGATCAACAAATCAACACACGTGAAAGAGATCAAATTAGAATATGCGTGCTTAGATATATGTTCTATGACATATTTACATGCTAAGTCCAGACATGCATGGTACGAAATGATAGTCCAGATAAGCTATAGGAAGAACAGTACTGCTACAGTTCATAAAATAGAGCATGGAGCCGACTTAGGTTTTTCGATCAACGTGAATTGTTTTGTTGTATAAAGGCCAAGCGCCTTTGATTATATGTTTGTAATAATGTCTTTAGTATTGTTGTAAACACGCTTAAACCAATTTGTTTGGAAGCGTTGTGTATTATGTTTTTAGGGCCGACTATAGTCTTGTTTTGAGTAGCGTCTATTTTGACATGAACATATAAATATGTAATGTAAATGTATATTACAAGTGTCGAAGAATATGCATGAGAAAGACATAGAAGAGAAGTATAGTGAATTCAGTATGAGATAAAGCTCTTTAAGAGAGTAAGAGCATCAGCGCATAAACGGAACTGATTAGACAATAGTGTCATCACAACAGTTCATTTTTTATATAGTGTATATCAACTATCAGAAGGTTGTAGCCTTCATCTTATTGGGAAGTGAGCTTAGGCAGTGAGCCATACACCTTTAACAAGGTTTTGTAATAGACTCCTAACAAGGTCATTGTACTTGGATTGTAAAGACTGCTCCTAACAGGGCAAAGGAACTTTAACAAGTTCATTATACTAGTGCAATATTTGTGGGTACTAATTCCCACCGGAGTTTTCCTCTGATCAAGGTTTCCC
>MU227482.1:198025-219549 GCA_018584345.1 Thuja plicata
TTAGACTGAAAGTTGATGGCTCACAAATGCTTATCAAGAAATTGAGAAAAGATTTGAAAGATTGTTCTACAAGTGATTTAGGGAAAATGGTCAAAAAGCTGAATGAAGAGAACATGTCTCTGAAAGACAAAATTGAAAATCTAGATGAACAACTAACAGACAATCAAATTTCTATTGAAGAAAAGATCAAAGAAAGCAAAAAATTAGAAGATGAACTTTTGCAAGCAAACATGAAAGTCTTGGAATTGGAGAACATAAAGAAAAAGATGGAATCTAAATTAACAGAAGCAAAAGATAAGATTGATAAACTCCACACAAGTTCTGATTTACTTCAATCTCAACTCTATGCACAAAAGCTAAAAGGTGACACTACTGGTTTTGGATACAGTGTAGCACAAGTTGAAATCAATTCATTAAAAGAAAGAAAGAAATCTCATGAAGCATCTTCAGAAGCAAAGAAAGTTGAAAATGTAACAAAGACTAAAACAGATCCACCTAAAGAAGAAATCAAAGAAGTTAACAGAACTTGTTATGCATGTAATAAAAATGGGCATTTGGCAAGAGATTGCAAAAAGGTAAGACCTTTCAATGGTTATTTTTACTCCTGTAATAATTTTGGTCACAGGGCTATACATTGCAGAACAAATCAAAGAAATCAGTCATAGCAGAATCAGAGAAATCAGCCTCAAAGAAATTTGCAGAACATTACATGTCAGATATGTAATTACAATGGACACATAGCAAAGCAGTGCAACATGATGAACAAAAATATCAGACCTCCCATCATTTGTCACACATGTGGAAAGGCTGGACACATCTCAAGGTTCTGTAAATCCAGAACTCAAAAACAAGAGGATCCTAAGAAATCACTATTTGAAGAAGAAGGAGAAGTCAAGTTTGTTCAAGAAAAAGAAGATTCAAGCAAAATTTGGGTTGAAGTAAAGAAGGACAATGCATAGAACAAAGTAGTTGATGCATCCATAGTGGATGCATCCTCTATTTCTGGTTGAATAGACCTTCTTGGTCTTAGGGGGAGGTATTCTAGCTTGGAACCCCTATATAGCTAGTATAGTCACCTCCAAGTATGCACCTATGGATCCATGCTTATGATCACATGATATAGTAGTATGCATACACACATTGTCTATAATGCATTTAGAACAAAGTTTGAAACTCTCTGTGAAAATTGCGTACGGTTGCAAACATTAAATGCAGTAACCTTTATAAAAATATGTAAATGTTCGATCTTCTTCACATTTTCTTTTGAGATTATAGAATTTGGAGAGCACATGAGCACTGAGCATCAAAGCATAGAAGCACAACAGATTTGGTGGTTAAGTAAGTGGATAAGAAGTTGGAACAGAACCCTAGCAGTCACGCCATTTCAAATTATCATGAAACCCTACTTAATCAAGTTCCAAGTAAGTATGGCAATCCTAGTTGTTTTCGACACTACTGAGAGGAAGAGATTTGTCTTTAAGAAGCATCCATTCAAGTCCATTCTAGATGATGTTGAAGGATCATTCTCTAAAACTCCACTCGGAGTCGTGCACGTGGAAGATATTCACGCATACATCTACTGCAAGAAGGAACTAGTAGGAGACAGTAACATAGCCACTCTTATGGGATCCATGATAAAACTAGACTACTCATTCAAGGATGAATTTGTGCATTTGACTGATAACCTTATATTTGAGTACTCCAATGCGCATGAGTTTAATGAGCCAGAATGGGTGAAGATATTACTGAGAAAAATGTATGATGACCTCTTCTAGATTGGTGAGGTTCCTGTCCGCATCACCTCTGACCTAATCCGTGAATTAACAAGACTTCCTAAGACTGGACCAGTTCTTCCTACTGGCAAGGATGTCAAGAAGCAAGTTGAACAAGTTTGTTTATCTAGAAGTGACAAGCGCGGTGTGACATTTGATCCTATCAAGAAAGATGACATAAAGCTTCTAACTATGATACTTGGTTACAAGTTCCAACATGCAAGCAGACTAAATAGTATGTCAGTAGCCACAGTTCTAGCAGCTATAAGGATGGTGAAGGATAACACTCAATACAATCTATGTGAGATATTGCGTGCTCAATTGATTGACAACATTCAAGTTATCAAGCATGACAAGAACAAGACATTCAAGTTTGGGTCTTTGATAATCTACTTGTACTTCCATATTGTTGGTAAGGTTGAAAATCTTTACCTAGATAGAAGCAAACCTACAATGTCTCAGATTTCACTTAAAGCCACAACAGAGAGCAGTGTGAAAGATGCCATGGACATGGATATTAAAACATTCAGGATCAAGATGTAGAAAAGGTTTAGATTATCTAAGAAGATAGTTGATAAATATAAAGAGACCATATGTTTCATGGTAGAAACAGATTGCACTTGTATGGAGGTAGTAGAACCTAGAACCAAATGGATTCACCCACTTGGTTATGAAGTGGAGGAACATGTGTTAGAAGGATATGCACAAGTTCTCTTGTCTGCGCCCAAAGATCCTAATGAGCCCGGGAATGGGCACTTACAGAGATAAGACAAATAAAGTTGATTCTATATTATACAGTGCTGATAAAAAAAGGAAGGCATCCAAAATTACATCTAGCATCCTAAGAATTCATGGAATCACTCAAGAAGACTTAGATAAAGCCAAGGAAGCTAAGATTGCAAAAGAACTTGAGAAGGCTAATGACATCCAAAAGAAGAAGAAAGTAGAGAGAACCTCTGCACCCTCTACCACCATTGACCTAGACTCATCTCCACCTTCTATACCAAGCAAGAATTCTAGAGGAAGAAAGCAAGCTCCCATAGGTCACCCATCGTCAAGAACTACACGGAGCACAGTAAGAAATACTCAAGCTCCTCCTGAAGTAGGATTCAGACCTAGTCTAAATGTCTTAAAGAACATGATTGTTAATGAAGGAAGAATAGACACACTTGCTCAGGTTTATGAAAAGTATCAAGAGATAGATAAATCTGAGATACATTCAATGATCATCTCTCATATGATTAAGTTTAAGATATCAATTCTAGAACTTAAAATAGTGATACCTAATAAGTTATGGAACATACTAGAAATAATGAAGAGACATGCAATTGAGGAAGATATGAGGATAAGAGAAGAAACATTGGATAATCTTCTCCCTGTATGCTCACATGATGAGAAGGCAATTATGTTAGATCTGTTGAAGCCTCATCTAAGAACTAAGACTAGAACACTTCATATTATGAACAAGGAATATGAGTTAGTTGGGAAAGAGATAGAAAAAGATTTTGCACAAGTGTTAATGGATAGACACATGTATCCATCAATGACACCTACAAAAAAGGTAACTCCAGCTCCTCCCAAATAGGTTACAGAACCAATGATTCAAAATACACCTATGACAGGTCCACAAGTTTCAGCTCCCTCAGTTTCAATTACTTTTGATACAGCAAAAGACTCAGAAGATACTATAGTAGTTGATGATATCAAGATAGCCATGAAAGCATCTAACAATGACATGGACAAAGTTGACAAAGCATTTGTAAGCACTGAAGAGATGTGCACTGATGATACATCTTTACAACAAGATGAAGTTCCCTCCAGTGATCTAATAGACTTGAATATAGAGAAAGATAATGAGACACCAGTCAAGGAGATACCAGTAAAGAGTGAATGCATGGATACCAGTCAAAATACTATATTCACTCCATCCACTTTACCATCTACTTCATTGTTGTCAAGGTTAACTCCTGACTCAGCAAGTCTAGATGTGTGGGGAGAAGAAGACGTAATGAAGATCAGCGTTCTAGCTATGGAAAAAGCCAAAGAAAAACAAGTTATGAGGAACCCTATCTTCTTTGAATCAATAAACATCTTGAATTATCTAGTGCCTGCAGACAAGAAAGTAGCCAAAATTCAATCAATTGAAGATGTCGACAGCATTCTAAAAAGCTTCAAAGCACACTTTACAGACCTAGTAGACTCTGCTACTAGAATTGCAGAAGATGAATATAAAAAGGAGAGATTGAATGAATTGGTAAACAATTTTACCTTAGACTTAAAATCTTTACAGATTGGGCAATCTATATTTAAAGAGTTGGCAGCTAAAGGTAAGAAGGTTATAGCAAACTACATGGACAGAGTGAAGTTCACCTCTGAACATATCAAAAAGATAGAAGAGGCAGATATCATGGTGGAAACTATTAGAAAATTAGTTGAGACATCCATGCAAGACATGAACATCTGTATCAATGTCTATCAAGGACAGTTGGACAAAATTGAAAAAGAAAAATTGGAGATCAATAAGATAAGAATCAGGCAGACCCAACTAAGGAATTCTCTAGCGCCCTCTCTAGCAGTTTTGAAAGATAACATCAAACAGATCGATGCCACCATTGTCACATATGATCAAGGTCCCTACATGGATCTGATAAAGATGGAGAAGTTAACATATGCCCTATGTGCCCATCTCCAAACAGTTGATGCAATGAAGGTATTCTGGCAGAAAGAGATCCAATCTCTTTAGATTGTGTACCCAGATGTTTACATGGAGTAAGTATCTGGAGACTTACAAGTTTTGGACACCTTTGTCATTAATGTCAAAGGGGGAATAATGTATATAGAGAATGTGTATATATGGGGAGAAATATATATATATATATATATATATATATATATATATATATATATATAGTTATTTTGTGTGTTAAGTCATTTTGAGAAACTTGGCCACATTCCATTGTTGCCATTAATGACAAAGGGGGAGATTGTTGGCAATTTGACTCCTAGAGGATACATGAATTATTTTGTGTTTTCATTATGGCAACAAAGTCATATTAAGTTTCTGTCACAGATAACTTAGAAGATAAAATGACTAAGTATGGAAAACAGGACAGACAAAGTTATACAACGATCAACACATTAGCGCATGTGTGAGAGATTGAATCAGAATATGTGTGCTTAGATATATGCTCTATGACATGTGTACATGCTAAGTCCAGACAAGCATGGTACAGAATGATAGTATGGATAAGCTACAGGAAGAACAGTACTACTACAGTTCAGAAAATAGAGCATGGAGTTGACTTAGGTTTTTGGATCAACGTGAATTGTTTTGTTGTGTAAAGGCCAAGAGCCTTTGATTATATGTTTTTAATAATGTCTTTAGTATTGTTGTAAACATGCTTAAACCAATTTGTTTGGAAGCGTTGTGTATTATGTTTTTAGGGCTGACTATAGTCTTGTTTTGAGTCGCGTCTATTCGGACATGAACATATAAATATGTAATGTAAATGTGTATTACAAGTGTCGAAGAATATGCATGAGAAAGACATAGAAGAGAATTATAGTGAAGTCAGTATGAGATAAATCTCTTTAAGAGAGTAAGAGAATCAGCGCATAAATGGAACTGATCAGACAACAGTGTCATCACAACAATTCATTTTTTATATAGTGTATATCAACTATCAGAAGGTTGTAGCCTTCATCTTATTGGGCAGTGAGCTCAGGCAGTGAGTCATACACCTTTAACATGGTTTTGTAATAGACTCCTAATAGGGTCATTGTACTTGGATTGTAAAGACTGCTCTTAACAGGGCAAAGAAACTTTAACAGGTTCATTATACTAGTGCAATATTTGTGGGTACTAATTCCCACTAGGGTTTTCCTCTGATCAAGGTTTCCCCATAATCATATCATGTGTTATAAGTTCTTGTGTTAAGCTTCATTGAATGTATGTTTGATTTATGTTTAAAGTGTTGAAATATAATTAATAGACAAACACTGATTCTCCCCCCCTCTCAGTGTTTCTAATAGGTTACACCATTCCGGAGAAGGGATGGGCCCAGAAATGCCCCGAAGACCTCCAAAAATGCAGTTTATTGAGACAGATAATATTGAAAAATAGATTTTAGTATTTTCCCAATTCCATACTGATCATTCAAACTGAATTTGTTGAAAATTTTTGGAAATTTTTGAAAATATTTAAATGGGCAGGCATAGTACCGAATTTGACAAACATACCTATTGCGATTTCGCTGGCCTATTTCTCACAAGCTGCGAAATGGCCATAAGAAGATAAAGGAAATCGGTATTTTGTAGGGAAAAATTTTATTGTGTGTGAAATGACGATCAAGAAATAAGGTTTTTTTGGGCATTATGAAGGGAAGCAATTTTGCGATAACTTGATAAGATAAATTCTTTTGGGCATATTATTAAAGTTGAGGATTAAGAATAATATCTTATATACTTGAGGGTAAAGGTAAATTGTGAATCCCACAATAAATAAAAGGTCAGTCTTAAACATCATACATTAAGGAAAAAATCAAGCTTGCAAAAAGTAGGTCAACTTTGACTATTTAACACTTTTTTTCTAGGAATCAGTCATCTATGTGTGATGTTTACAATCAGAATAATTTCGAGAGCTAAACATTGTTTCCACCTGTGAAATATTTTTATATGATTACCAATAACTTAGTGAGAGCATTATTCATGCAGTTCGAAGACTATAAGATGATAAAGGGGAATAAGGTATAAAGTATAATTTTTAAACACAACAATTTATCTTATAAAATTGAAGTATATGAATAAATAAGATAAACGAGGGAAGATCAATTTGAAAACACCATCACGAGGGTATTTTAATGAAGGCACAAATGATAAGATAGAAATAAAAGGTTTTGTTCCATTTCTCATGAAGATAGATAAATGATTTTCGAAACAAAGTGAAATATTATTATGGGTGAATATTGTCTAAGGTGACCAATTGATGTGATTTCAAATTACAATTTGAAATAATCTTCTATGTGTAAATATTATTGATGGGAGTGGAATTAAAAATTAATTACACAGAGGGTTTTTAATATGTTTAGGGCAAAGGGACTAAATAAATAGTTTTTGCTATTAAACATTGTAACAGTCTGAAACACTCCGTAATTCTTATAAAGGGAAATCAGGACCAGGGAAGAGGAATTATCAATTAGAATATTATTACATTTTAATATGTTTTTTCATCAATTAATAAAGGAGATTCAATATTTTTCTTTTTCTCTTCAATGGGGTTGTGGGAAATCTTTTTTTTTGGATCAATTTTTTGTGATATTCATTTTAAGCAAGTGAATGTTCTATTAAAGCTTTGTACCAAGGGGTTATTTGTTGCCAAAATAGTCTAATAAATAGGAACATTTGAGAGTTCCAAGTCCTTATGTTTCTTATATGATTGGCCTCTTTAAGTAAAAGTTTAAATCATTCAAACTAATTACTGTGGCAAGTAATAATTAAATAGTATTGAAGGTTAGAATAGATGACAAGTTTATCCAAGCGGCGATCTAAAAAATTATCTCACAAAGTTATACGTAGGGTCTAGAAGAGAGTGACTCTATAGCCCAATGGATAGAAGTCACTGATCAATCCAAACAACAAATTCATATTCATTTCAAAATTCACTTTACTTTTCAGAACTAGGAAGTTGTAAGAGATTGTAAGAAGCAGAAGTGGAAGGATAGATTGAGGTGTGAACAGAAATCAATTAAATTAAAGAGGTAGCAGTAGAAGAAAAGTAGAAGATAACAATAGAAGGAATGTAGATAAGGAAGTTAGACAAAATCAAGCAATCAGTAATCAAATTAGTCTATTTCAGGAACTTGTGTCATTTTGAGATAGAGGATAGAAGTAGAAGAAAGATAGAGAAAACCATCTTCTATAAAAAGCATCAACTTGGAGATTTAGTTGGTGAATAGGTGTACCCACCTAGGTCCTACAGAGTCTGAAGTGTAGGGGAAGTCAACCATAGTTTGGTTGTTCTCGTTCGTTAACCATATCAAGTGGAAATTTTAAACATAAAATCAAATATAATCTTAGAAATTTCCAATTTGTTAATTTGGGAACCACCAACACTAACCTGTCCTCTACCCTGAGAATGATGATCACCTCCAAGAGAAACTAGTATCCTTCCTCCTCTACCTCACACTCTTTCATGAATAGTAGCTCTCACACCTTCTTCCCTACTTTCTCAATCACCTCGAGGAGCTTTGCCTCCTTGAAATTTGGCTCTCCTCTACTATTGATGTCCCTCAACACCATCATTATCATCATCATCAGTCTCACCAGAGTCAGGATCATCAATATCTAGAACAAGCTCTGTCAGATCTATGAATCTCTGAACATGATGTTGTGTTATCGAATGTGCACACTTGGGTGTAACCCCCACATCTATAACACCTTCTATATAATCTCAGTGTATAGGATGGAGACCCAAAACCTCATCTCGAGTTGACCTGTAATCTGCATAGGGTCCCCACGGTGATCTCTCAAAATCAACTAAAGCATATAGCACTAATCGCTATGGTATACACTGTATGCTACCAAACTTTCTCAACACTCACTTGAAACAAAATATCTCAATAATGAGTGTGTTACAATCAATCAATCACTAAGCATGAACATGAAAGATATCTCATGAGGATCATCAACCCAAGGCTTGCATCCAATGTACGGTCTCTAATAGACCTGATCCATATCATCCAACATAATTCTAGTTGAGTTTTCTTAACCAAGGTTGGACAATCAATCCCTAATAAGCATATATGTAGGGGATTTTGTTAGGAAAGACCCTACTTGCAATTGGTCTCGCAATCGAAAGATGATCCCAAGCCCAAACCTATAATAAGACTAAACCAACTAAAAATGCAGCACTATAATGATAAACCACATGGTACAGATCATGATATAAATGGGCAAGAACACATGAATCCCAAGCAAATATCCTCAGAAGTGAAATCATATCCTCAAGTATTTGATCCCATCCGACTGCAAATATGTGACCTTGTATATCAAGCTTCAAGAGAAGGGATTATTACAGTTAATAGTGGTTGTAATTAGTTAAAGCTAAAATTTGAGCTTCCATTTTTCATTATTTTTATTAAGTTTGAGGATATCTAGTAAGAGACTTTGTACCTTACTAGTTGTTTTAGTTGAATCCTAATTCAGAATTATCACAAGAGACTTTGGGTTCATGTTTTTAATCCACCAAAATATTAAAGTAGATTGTTATCTTTAGATTTGTTCTTACGTCAACCCTCGAGCCACCAATATTATCGTAGTAGTAGATAACTTTTGTTAGATTGGAAAGTTGTTGTTGTGTATGAATCATTCCTGAAAAAAAGGAATTAATTGAGAAGAACCACCCTTTGTTTATTTCAATTAGGTCTCTATTGAAGCCACCTACGATAAGAAGGGAGCCTCCCCTTTTTCTGAGAGGAGAGATAAATATCATTCAACATTGTCTAAATTCACAATTTTGTAAGTTGTATTCATAGTGACTTATAAAAAAATTAGCCGATAGTTTTTGGCGACTCTGCTAGGGATTAATCGAACGCATCCAGATGTCTCATGCTTTCATTTGAAGTTGGTGTTTTATACATTGTTATTAATATTTCTTTACAGGGTCTTCACAATGGAGGGGTTACATCATTACATTTGGTGTAGCAAGGGAGAAGGTTCAAAAGGTCCTACTCCAAGTTTTTCTCAAAAAGTCAAGCTTGACCTCTTTACCAATGGGACCCCTCTCTCACGAACTACTAGTTTCTCATCATCCAAGAAGAATAAGGTGGTACCAAGTGAAGCCTTTCTATTCTTATTTAAGTCATTAATTTCTTCCATCCCAATTTTTCAAAAGATGTCTGCTAGAGGTCCATGGGGTAATATATTTTGGTCCTCTTAATCTTACTCCACCTTTGCACCCACTTCGTTTATGCTCATGCGAGAACTTTCCCAAGTTCTATGGCAATGGTAAGAAACACACAGATGATCACACCAAAGCATTCTATATTGCTTGTGGTGTGCTTGGAGTGGAACATCAAGATTTTTCTGTAAGACTCTTCATAGAAACTTTGCAGGGTATTGTTGCAGACTGGTTGTATAACCTTGCTACATGATCCATTATTGATTGGGACACGTTGAAGACCAATTTTGAAGAACATTTCAAACTTGTATAAGATGAGCATGCTTTTCTTTCTCAAGTGACACAAATGAAGAAGGATGCACAAGAGGGTATGCATGAATTTGTTTCCAAGCTTAATAAACTATAAAATCAGATTCCAGCTACTTTATAGCCCATTATTTAGAATGTTAATTGCTTCTTCATCAATACTCAACTTCCAGAAGTTAGTTTCTTACTGAGAAGAGTCATTCCCACTAGTTTGGCTAATCCTAAAACCCTGGGAATAGAAATTGAAGATGATATTATCATGGCTGGTAAGATTCATAAAGAATTATCAAAAGTAAATTCATCCAATGAAAATTATTTCACTAATGGTTCAACTTTGAGTAGTACGGATCCTATGGTTCAAAAGTTGGAAAATGAGTTACTTTCTCTCAAAAATAAAATATCTCAAGGATATTTTTCTTCTTGGTATAAAGATATCCCACAAAGTATATTTCCTAACGCTGCTAATAGTTATGTAGTGAAGAATCATGTAAAGCTTTCCCCTCCTCCCAAGAGGCTTGCACTTGCAGCCCCACCAGGAAAATCAGCCACAGGTTATCATAAAACTAATCAAGCTGGTCCTATACTAGATGATTATCAAAGAGAGGAGATTTATTCTCTATAAAATGAAAATGATGAAGCAACTGACGACTCTAACATAGGGTATGTACATTATGAGGATACAGATATTGAAGAAATTTTTGGTCATGCTTTTGCGGTTATGATGTGTTCTCAAACACAGTTGGCTCGTCAAAGAGTTGAGGTTGCAAAAGGAAAGGGTGATGTGGAGGAAAAAATCACCATTTCCAAAAGAGGAAGTCCACTTCCTACCCTTCCTAAGGATCCAGTGAATAATCAAGTAAGTATGCTTACTTCTCCTCCTATATCTTCCAGTGTACCAAAACCCAGTACGTCTAATCCTAAGCCTCAAGAAAAAATAAATTCTTCTTCTTTAGAAAACTATTTCCAAGATTTTGATATTTTAGATCATTCTAAGAAGACTAAGATCTAGATTCCTGAGGTAGAATACCTACAAGCTTATCCATATCAACTAGAAAGGCTTAACATAATTTTCAAGGAATCTCAACCTGCCCAAACTCAAGCTGCAGCCCCATAAATTAAAAGTTTGCCAAATAACCTAGTTACTATCCCATCTTCCATTCTAGGGAAGATTGAACCTTTTTATATTTCCTTTCTCATGTATGGGTTCAAGTTGAGTAATTGTGTTAAAGACTCCAAAGCTTCTGATAATGTTATGCCATTTAAAGTAGCAGATGCATTGGGTCTTACTTTTACAAAGAAT
Organism: Thuja plicata; assembly: GCA_018584345.1. NCBI lineage: Eukaryota > Viridiplantae > Streptophyta > Pinopsida > Cupressales > Cupressaceae > Thuja > Thuja plicata. The sequence continues at coordinate 209,301 of MU227482.1, forward strand.
TTTAAAAATTATTCCATGGATAATAAACAAGTGCCCCTTGGGGGAAAAATTAAGGATGCTCAGTTTATATTCACTTCTTTCCCCGAGAAGAAAATCAAGATGATTGTCTTACTTTCTGACATTCCTACTTCCTATGGGATGTTACTTTTTCATAACTTCTGTAAGGATGTGGGCAGAGAACTTAACATGGATATGTCTGAGGCACAAATACCTATCAAGGGTTTCATGTAGAAGCTACTTCCTGAAAGGGAAACCAGGTACACAATTGTCAAGTCCAATGATCCTCACACACATATTTTCTTTGAATCAACAGGAATGGGGAACTATTATCTCCATATCGATGAAGTTTCTAAATTCACTGAGGATTGGCCTTTTGATGCACCCATGTTGTTATGTATTTTTGACAGTGATTGATTTTTTGATACAAATGAGGATCAAGTGACTGATGCCACTTCTACAAAATCTTCCACAATGGATGGAAAATATATACTTCCTCCCATGGAGATTGATGTTGTTGAAAGTTATTTCAAACAATCAGATGATGCCAACACTTGAGCTCTAATGATTTATGGATATTGGAGTTTGATGGCAAATATGCATAACCAATGTAGATGTTGGGGTCATGTTGATTTCCCCATAAGGAGAGATGTCTTTGTACTCTTTTAAGTTGTAGTTCAATAATACCAACAACACAGATGAATATGAAGCCTTATTGATGGGTATCTTTCTCACACAAAGAAAAGGAATTATGAATATGCATGCTCAATGTGATGTTGAGCTTGTGGTATGTCAAGTTCAAAATCAATATCAAACAAGGAATGAAAGGCTCAAGTAGTACAAGAATTTAGTATGGTATTATATTGAGTCATTTGATGCTTTCAATATTTATATGGTTTCAAGGGAGTTTAATGATAAAGCAGATTCACTCGCAGCTTTGGCAACGCTCTTAATCCCTCATAAGAGTTTTGAGCAGGCTAGGTATACCATTCAGCTGGTATATTTCCCAAGTACTCCTGATAATTTTGATCACTAACAGGTTTTCAATGATGATTGAAGCGGATCATCAATTTTATGGAAACAAGAGATAACTTTGATGAATTGTATTTTAAATATAGTAGTTCTCCTCCCCAGGAGAAAATTTTAGAAAAGGATTTTGAGACTGGTGAAGAGTTCATTCAAATTAAGGGAAATACAATTCCTAAAGGTTTGGTCTTGTTGGAGTGATTGTTTGATAAACATGACTGCTATGTTAAAAATAAACAAGAGACTAGATCAAGTTCTACTATGGAATATGACAGATACAATCTTGGTTCAGAAACTGATCCAAATTTTGTAAATATCGGTAAGTGTTGTTCAGTAGAAGAAATAGATCAATTCATTGATCTCTTTAAATACATGGATGTGTTGGGATATTCATATGATGACCTAAAGTCATTCAAGCCCAAAATATTACAACATGACATTCCACTCAAGTCAGGTGCTACTCCATTTACAAAGAAGCAATGTCAGTATAATCCAAAGCTTTTGGGTACCATATTGTAAGGAATTCAGAAGATGTTGGATGCCAGAATAATATTTCCTATTTAGCATTCTACTTGGGTAGCTAACATTGTTCCAGTGCGTAAGAAGAATGGTAAAATTCACATTTGTGTGGATTTTCACAATTTGGATTAGGCTTCCTTGAAAGATAACTACTCATTTCCAATCATGGACCATGTTCTATAGAAAGTGAATGGTTCTTATATGTTTTCTATGTTGGATGGTTTCTCAGGCTACAATCATATTGAATTCAGAGAGTATGATCAATATAAGATAGAATTCACAACTCCATGGGAAACATTTCTTATAAAAGGATTCCTTTTGGATTGATAAACACATGTGCCACTTTCCCAAGAAGCTATGGATTTAGAATTTCATGACTCAAAGATAAATTCATTATGATTTATCTTGATGATCTTACTGTCTTTTCTAAGAATACATGGGATCATTTATATAATCTTCAACAGGTGCTGGAAAGATGTTGTTGGCATGGATTTTCCCTTAATCCCAAGAAATCTATTTTTGGGGCTACATAAGGCAGGCTTATTGGACACATTGGGTCTAAGGAGGGAATCAAGATTGATCCTAAGAAATTCAAATCAATTCAAAACCTTGTGTTACCTACCAGTAAGACTATCGTTCATTCTTTCTTTGGAAAGGTCAATTTCTTGCGAAGATTTGTTTTGGATTTTGTAGAAACGACTCGTCATATCTTGGATATGATAAACGGAGTAGTATTTTTTGTTTGAGTGTTGAAGGAAAGGAATATTTCAAATAAATCAAAAAATAAATAGCACAAGTGCCCATATTAGTCTGTCTAGATTATATGAAGGATTTCATAATGTATAGTTATGCTTCAGAACACACTATGTCAACCATTCTCATGTAGAATAATATCGAGGACATTAAATCTCCTATAGAATTCATGAGATTTCTACTTAAGTCACATGAGTTCAAATATTCATTTTTGGAAAAGAATGCATATGCAGTAGTCAAGGGAGTCAAGTATTTCAGTTTCTATATCCTGAATTCACATGGTGTTGTTCTTGTTCCAGATACTACTGTCAAGACTATCTTGACGCAACAAGAATTTGGAGTGAAGAGAGGTAATTGGATTGCCAAAATTTAAGAATATCATATTGAGATTCGGCCTACCAAACTGGTTCATGGTAAGGGCCTATGTCAGGTCATGGCTGAAAATGAGCCACGTGAAGAAGACCTATCTAAGGGATTTCCTAAGGTTTTGTTTGTTAGCACGAATGATGAATGGCACTCCAACATCGTGTACTTTCTCATGTATGGAAAATCTATAGAACACTCAACTTACAAAAAAAGGAGAAGTCTAAATCTCATAGTTGTACATTTTATTCTTTGGGATGATGGTTTGTTTAAACGCGTGATGGATGGTATATTTTTATGTTGTGTTGATAAAGCGCAACAAATCGGGTTACTAGAATCATTCTGTGATCTAGCATATGGTGGAGATTTCTCATAATTGGTTACAACTCATAAAATTATATGAGAAAAATATTACTGGCCAACTCTTTTTCAAGATGCATATAGTTGGGTACACAAATGTGATTGTTTCTAGCAATTTGTCAGAAAGTAGAAACTTGTGGGATTACCCTTGAAGCCAATAGTTATTGAGGAACCATTTGTTAGAAAAGTTGAGAGGGGGGGGGGGTGAATCAGTGTTTTTCTATTTATTCTATCATCAACTTTAAACATAAATCAAATATATATCAATTGAAGCTTAACACAAGAACACATAAAACATGATATGATTATGGGTAAACCTTGATCATAGGAAAACCCCAATGGAAATTAGTACCCACAAATATTGTACTAGTATAATGAACCTGTTAAAGTTCCTTTGCCCTGTTAGGAGTGGTATTTACAATGCAAGTACAATGACCTAGTTAAGGGTCTGACCCTGTTAGGAGTCTTTTACAAATAACCCTGTTAGGGGTGAAGACTCACTATCCAAGAAGCTCACTTCTCTGTAGGATGAAGGCTACAACCTCCTTGATAATATATATACACTATATCCAAAAGTGAACTATTGTATGTGACACAATTGTCTAATCAGCCCCGGTTATGCGTTGATGCTCTTATGCTCTTGAAGAGATTTATCTCATTCTATCATCTTATATTGTTCTTTTGTATCTCTGATCTGAATTTTTTGACCACACTTCTTAATACAACTTTGTATGTTATATATATGTCCATGCCTGAATAGACGCGACTATAAACAAGACCTTAGTCGGCCTAAGAACAACATTCATAATGCTTCCAAAAAAATTGGTTTAAGCATGTCTACAATAATTTTTAATACATGATTACAAACTTATTACAATAGGCGCTTAGCCTTTACAAAACAAAAGATTACACGCTAATCAAAAGACTGAAGTCAGCTTCATACTCTATTTTCTAGACTGCTAGTATACTTGTTCTTTCTGTAACTTATCTGTACTGACATTCTATACCATGCGTGTATAGGGTAAGCATAAAAACATATCATAGAGCTTATTTCTGAAGGTGCTTAGTCTGAATCGGTTGTACGTACATGCGTTGGTGCTCTGATCATCTCTATATCTCTGTTTTGTCTTGTCTTCTATACATAGTCAATTTCCACTTCAAAGTTTGCTGTCAAAACTTCATATGACTTTGTTGTCATAATGACAACACAAAATAAGTCATATACTCCCTGGGAGTCAACTTGCCAACAATCTCCCCCTTTTTCATTAATGGAAACAAAGGAATGTGGCCAAGTTACTCAAAATTGACTAACACCAAAAACTGTATATTATCTTCCTTTAACATATACTATATCATATTTATTTGCATATATATACACTACTCCCCATACATACTTTACTCCCCCTTTGACATTAATGAAAAATGTGTCAAAATTGTAAGTCTCTAGATACTTACTCCATGTACACATCTGGATAAGCTATCTGTAGATTCTTGATCTCTTGCTTCCAGACTGCCTTTAGTGCATCAATTGTTTGTAGATGGGCGCATAAGGCATATGTAAGATTTTCCATCTTTGTCAAATCCATGCTGGGTCCTTGATCATAGGTAGCAATGCTTGCATCAATCTATTTAATGTTCTCATCCAGAACTGCTAAGGAGGGTGCAAGTGCATTTCTCAGGTGAGTCTGCCTGATCCTTATCTTACTGATCTCCATTTTAGCTTTTTCTATCTTGTCTATCTGACCTTGATAGATATTGTTGCAGATGTTTATGTCTTGGGATGATGTTTCAACTAATTGTCTTATGTTATCAACCAAGATATTTGCCTCTTCTATCTTTTTGATATGTTCAGAGGTGAGTTTGCCTCTGTCCATGCAATTTGCTATAACCTTTCTACCTTTTGATGCCAACTCTTTCAACATTTTCTAACCAATCTTTAATGACTTTAAATCTAAGGAAAAATTCTTTATCAATTCATTCAATCTTTCCTTTTTATACTCATCTTCTGCAATTCTAGTAGCTGAGTCTACTAAACTTGTAAAGTGCGCTTTGAAGCTTTTTAGGATGCTGTCAACATCATCAACTGACTGAATTTTAGCTACTTTCTTGTCTACAGGCACTAGGTTATTCATAATGTTCACCGACTCCAAAAAGAGAGGGTTTCTCATAACTTGTTTCTCTTTTCCTTTTTTCCATGGCTAGGACACTGATCTTGATGAAGTCTTATTCTCCCCATGCATCAAGACTTGCTGAGTTAGGAGTTAAATTTGACAACAATGAAGTTGATGGTTGAATGGATGGGGTGAATATAGTATTCTGAGTAGTATCCATACATTCACTTTTTACTGGGATCTCCATGACTGGTGTCTCATTAGTTTGATTATCTTCCTCTTTATTCAAATCTATTGAATCTTTAGAGGGAACTTCTTCTTGTTGTAAAGATGTGTCATCAGTGCATACCTCCTTTGTCTCTTCAGTGCTTACAATTTTTTTTTCAACTTTGTCCATGTCATTGTCAGAAGCGGTCATGGATATCTTGACATCATCAATTACAATAGTTTCTTTTGAATCTTTGGCTGTATCAGAAGATGATGTGATCTTGGGAACTAAAACCTGTGGACCTGTCATATGCGCACCTTGAATTACTGGTTCTGTAACCTATTTGGTAGGAACAAGAGTTGCCTTAGCTGTAGGAATCATTGAAGGATACATATGTCTATCTAGAAATACCTGCTCAAAAGCTTTCTGAGTTTCTTCACTAACCAAATCATACTCTTTATTCATGATGTGAAGTATTCTAGCTTTGGTTCTGAGATGAGGTTTTACGAAGTTAAACAGTATAGCTTTCTCATCATGCAAGCAAATAGGGAGAAGACTATCCAATGTTTCTTCTCTTATCCTCTTCAATTTCTTGCCTTTTTAATATGTCCAGTATGTTCCATACTTTGTTTGGTATGAATGTCTTGAGTTCCAATACTGACTTCTTGAACTTAATCATATGAGATATAATCATTGAATGAATTTCTGATTTGTATATCTCTTGATACTTATCATAGACATTCTTGATAGATTCTAGTCTGCCTTCATTAACAATTCTATTCTTTAGGAATATTAGACTGGACCTAAGTCCTACCTCAGGAGGGGCTTGTGTGTTCTTTACCTTTCTCCTTGTGGTCCTTGAGGATGGATGACTTGTGGGAACTTGCTTCTTCCTTCTAGTCAAATTTTTGGGTATAGAAGGTGGAGAAGATTCTAGATCAATGGTAGTTGATGGCACAAATGTTCCTTCATCAGATTTCTTTTTCTTCTTCTTAGGCATATCATCAGAATTTTCCTTTTTCACTTCAGTGGGAGTTTTCTCAAGTTCTTTAGCTATCTTAGCTTCCCTAGTTATATCTAGGTCTTCTTGTGTAACACCATAAACTTTTAGGATATTTGAAGTAATCATTGATGCCTTCCTTTTGTTATTTGTACTATACAAGACATAATCAACTTTATTTGTCTTTTCTTTGTAAGTACCCCATCTAAGTTTATTGGGATCCTTGGGCCCAGATAGGAGGACTTGAGCATAAACTTCCAAAACATGTTCTTCAGCTTCATATCCAAGAGGGTGAGTCCATTTTGTTCTAGGCTCAACTGCCTTCATACAAGTACAGTCAGTTTCCACCATGAAGCATATAGTGTGTTTGTATTTCTCAATTGTCTTCTCAGGTATCCTGAACCTCTTCTGCATCTTGATCCTGAATGTTTTGATATCCATGTCCATAGAATCCTTCACGCTGCTCTCTAATGTAGCCTTTAGTGAAATTTGTGACATCGTAGGTTTACTTTTGTCTAGGTAAAGATTTGCAACTTTACCAACTATGTGGAAGTAGAGATAGACGATCAATGATCCAAACCTAAATATCTTACTCTTGTCATGCTTAATAGCTTGAATGTTGTCAATCAATTGAGTGTGCAATATCTCACATAGATTGTACTAAGTATTGTCCTTCACCATTTTTATTGTTGCCAGGTCAGTAGCTACAGATACACTATTTAATCTGCTTGCATGCTAAAATTTGTAACCTAGTATCATGGTGACCAGTTTTATGTCATCTTCCTTAATGGGATCTTAGGAGATTTCAATGCATCCCAAATAATTTATCCCCTAAAATTTCACAACTTCTACCACAATTCCATGGAGAATGGGATGAATCGACACTAGAACACTTGGATGCATTTTATACATTCATAGAAGATTATGAGGTTTCTACTGAGGATCAGGTGATGAGGCTATTTGTCAGGACGTTAAAAGATAATGCCAAACAAGTATATGATGTTGGAAATGTGAGAGGGGAGGGGTGAATTAGTTCACTTAAAACTTTTCTTCTATAGAACTGTCTCACTTCTGCATGCTTTACCGAATGAAACTATAAATGAAAAGAAATTTAAAACATGTAAATCACTTCAAGTACACACATAACAAATAAACCCATAACACCATGATTTTTGGTCACGCAGAAATCCTTGGTTAGAGGAAAAAACTACGGTGGGGATGACACCCACAATCCTTCACTACTGCAGTAAAAAGGTTGCTCGATTAGAGCTACAATATTTAGCTACTTCTGATAGCTTACCCTATTAAGAGTATAAAGACTTATGCAGTCTACCTTGTTAAAGGATTTCACAAATTCTTCTCTAAGAATCATACCTTGTTAGAGGATTTACAAAATAAGATCTGTAAGGATCTACCCAGTGGTGGGATTTACAAAATAACAAAAATAATGTATTCAACAATGATTTGAACTTGTCTGAAATAATGCATCAATCTATTATGCTTGATCAAACTCTTTATGCTCTGAATTCTTTACCTCTGAATCAACTCGGTGATGTGATCATCAAACCTTCCTTCTACAAATTCTGTACTCGGTTATGCCTCAAATACTCTGCTATTCCCCAATAACAGTAACAACATTCATCACTCCTCTTTTTCTTTTTCTATTTTCTATATTCTCATAAGGATTCTTCACTTTTTAAATATCCTCTATTTTTGCCTCTTAATCTCCTTGATTAGGTTTTTCACAAAACAATCTTAGTCGCTCGATCATCCTTATGATTTGTTGCCACTCGATAAACTGCCTGGCTGTTACCTTGGAACTTGTTCCCTTCTTGGAACTCACAACATCTATTTTGCTTCTTAATCTCTGCCTTGCTATTAGAATACTTCAGGGATAACTGAGAGGGGGGGGGGGTGAATCAGTTATCAGCAACTTTATCTTTTCTTATGCTTATTAATCCAGATTGATACAAAGAAAATGCACATTCAGATAACACATTACACAACACACAATTTGATTATGGGGAAACCAAATGGTAAAAACCCCGGTGGGAATTAGCACCCACAAAGAACTATACTAGTTTATAGTAATTCCTATTAAAATATCATTCAACCCTGTTACTAGTTGTTCATTACAATGCAGTAGTATAGTGACCTGGTTAAGGGTTTGACCCTATTAGGAGTCTTTTACAATAACCCTGTTAGGGGTGGTGGACTCACTGTCCAAGTGGTGAAGGCTACAACCTTCTAGTTATTTGATACACACTGTATCAACAAGGTGAATTGTTGTTTGTGACACTGCTTGTCTAATCAGTTCCTTTTGTGCACCGATAATTTAACCTCTTGTAAAGCACTACAACAATCTTCTTTGTGTTTTGAAAGCTTCTACTTCAATATCTATATTATCAACACATGATAAATATAGCTCTGCAGCTTTAACACTCTGTACTATTTTTCTTATCTCTGGCTTTCGCAATTCTTCTTATCAAAAATGACCTTCTATAAGTACATTCTCAAAGTATGAGATCATGGGACGTGTAAGACAACTCTTCATAACATCCTTGTTGGCTCTACTAAGCGCGCAAGCATAATTACAACCACGCAAGTACAAACTGAATAGGCGTGTTGCTTCACTAAGTCGGCTTCAATAAATTGACCATAACATTGCAATCTTCTTGAAACATGTTTGGCACCTTTAGATTAATATCAAAAACTCATAATTAATCATGAATATACACACGCATATCTTGATGATAAGCGTAACTCCAGAAACACGTTATATGGGTCAGCCTTAAACTGTTATACCTCCAAAACTGTAACCATTAATAATAGAATTACATATCTTTACTGAAACATCATATCTGGGTCTGCGTGTATAAACATAGCATAATAAACATGTCAACAACATGTATTTATCCACGCAAGTCTTCATGTCATCATATGGATAAGTACATACAAAATTACTGCTGTGTATTATATGTTGTCATCAATGACAAACATACAATCAATCAACTATTCAGAATCAAATCTCTAACAATATCCCCCTTTGGCATTGATGGAAACATATGATAAAAACAACTTCTGTTCATGGTGTCTTCGTTCTTTTACAATCTTCTGAATATCCTCATCAAAGATTCATCTACACTGCTGCAGTTACATGGACTATGTTTTATATGTATACTCCCCCAAAGTATAAGCTCCTTGTATGTGTTCCTTGTTTTCCTTGTTTTTAGTACATACTCCCCCATTGAAATCAATGGCAAAGGGAACCATAAACCATTATGCACAGGTACTACTCCAGAAGTAGAGTAGTCAACCATTCATCAATCACACAGGACTGATGTACTTGCTGCTTTCTCTAATCAGACTTAGGAGAGGGAATTACTCCCAACTTCTCCCTTAGATACTCAAAAGTATCCTTTGTTAAAGGCTTCATGAAAATGTCTACTAACTAATTGTTTGTGCTTACATAGTCCAATTTCACTTCCTTGTCTGCAACTTTTTCTCTCAGAAAATGGTACTTGATCTCTATGTGTTTTGTCTTTGTGTGCATCATAGGTTTCTTAGACATGTTAATAGTACTGGTGTTATCACAATGAATAACAATAGGATAATCAACTTGAATACCAAAGTCTTTAACCATCTGCTTGATCCAAATAATTGTTGTACAATTCAGTGTTTCTGCAACATATTCTGCCTCTGCCATTGACTAAGAAATACAGTTTTGCTTCTTTCTTGTCCAAGATACCAACCTTTCTCCAAGAAATATTGCTCCTCCTGAACTTCTCTTCCTGTCATCAATACAACCTGCCTAATCTACATCAGTATACACATGAAGTTGTGTATTCTCTGATTTAGGATACCATAAACCATAGTCTATAGTTCCCTTAAGATATCTAAATATCCTCTTGA
>MU227482.1:241055-260527 GCA_018584345.1 Thuja plicata
TATATATATGTCCATGCCTGAATAGATGCGACTATAAACAAGACCTTAGTTGGTCTAAGAACAACATTCACAATGCTTCCAAACAAATTGGCTTAAGTGTGTCTACAATAATGTTTAATACATGATTACAAACTTATTACAATAGGTGCTTAGCCTTTACAAAACAAAAGATTACACACTAATCAAAAGACTGAAGTCGGCTTCAAACTCTATTTTCTGGACTGCTAGTATACTTGTTCTTTCTGTAACTTATCTCTACTGACATTCCATACCATGCATGTATAGGGTAAGCATAACAACGTATCATAGAGCTTATGTCTGAAGGCACTTAGTCTAAATTGGTCATACACACGTGCGTTGGTGCTCTGATAATCTGTATATCTCTATTCTGTCTTGTCTTCTATACATAGTCAATTTCCACTTCAAAGTTTGTTGTCAAAAATTCATATGAATTGGTTGCCATAATGACAACACAAAATAAGTCATATACTCTGGGAGTCAACTTGCCAACACCATTTTACCAATGTGGCCTTGATTTCGTTGGTACAATTAATCCACCATCTAGTGTCAATCATACATATGTGTTGACTGTGATGGATTATTTCACCAAGTGGGTGGAGGCAATTCCCGTGAACACAACTTCATCAGTATTATGCTCATTCTTGAAGAAGAATATAATTTCTCACTTCAATATACCAAATAAAATTGTAACAGAAAATTCTTCAGCTTTCTCTACATCTGAAATCACATAGTTTTAATTTTGAACATGGAATTACCCTTTCTCATCCATCTGACTACTATTCACAAGGCAATGGTTAGGCTGAATCGAGTAACAAGAATCTGGTTACTATCATTCACAAATTGGTAGATGATAACTAGAGATCCTAGCATAAGGAATTGTTTGATGCTTTGTGGAAAGATAGAATTACGCCAAAAAGGGATATTGCTATGTCACCATTTAAGCTTCTTTACGGTCTGAATTCAGAAATAATCAAAACTTTGGAGCTTCCCACTCTTAAGTTGGCTAAGGCCATTGAAGATAGAACCTTTGAGAGTTCCTTGGATAAACGAATATGTTTTCTTTATCAGTTGGAGGAACAAAGAACACAGGTTGTGGACCGACTTGCAACACAAAAACAAGAAGTTAAGTTGCTCTTTGAAAACAAGGCTAAATAGAGAGAATTTTAAGTTGTTGATCATGTCCTACTCTGGGATAAAAGGCGAGAACCAAAATAAATGCATGGTAAGTTTGACTCTCTCTAGCGAGGTCCTTTCACAGTTCATGAGATCATGAGAGAGAACAGTTTCCTATTGGCCTACCATGATGGAACTTCATTTTCACTTCCATACAGTGTGCAACATGTGAAGCATTTTTTTCAAATAAATCTCTAGATAAGTACTCCTGTGCATAATGTCCAAGTCTTTTTCTTTTCATAATTTATAAGATTTTGAGTCTTTTATTTTTTGGTCATTTGACTCTATAGCCCAATGGAGTAGATAAAGGCACTTAGAGGTCTATATTCTATATTCCTCATTTCTTCTAAGAACAAATGAGGTACTTTCCCTAGTTAGAGCCAACTGTTGTCCTCTATTTTGACATCATGAATTCGTAGGATTGTTCTCTGATTTTTGGTGTTTTGATTGATGTGTTACAAAGGAAATTTGTTATCCTTTGAATGACTTAAGTATCATATCTTTTCGACGTCATTTTTAAAGGTTTTTGTCAAGCTTATCTCTTAATTTCTTGTTATGACAATTTTTTTCTTCTCCATTCACAAGAACTTGATTTTTGGCAACCTTTAGAAAAAAATTTCATTTTTATTTTTTTTGTGCTTAGTTTTTGGTTTTATTTTTGTCCTAGAATGATTGCATTTTAAAATCCACTTGTTTCAAGCTATCTTAGGCCTCAATTGAAGTTGTCTATCAAAAGTTATTAAGGATTTAAGTTTTCCACATTTGAGTTTTTTTGGCTTGTCTGCATATCATTATTCTTTAATCAAAATCTTGTCTAGGTGGACTTTCGTTGACCTTTTGCATAACGTTTTGGGTATCACTTGCATACAATTTGAAATAAAAACCTTAACACATATGTTTGCAAGGGAATATGTGAATCTTAATTACAGATTTTAATGTGTAGTGGACTTTTTAAGTCATATTACATATTTTATCTTTAAAAAGGTTTTTACTTTTAAATGCACTATTAATATTGCCATTAGTTCTAACAAGGAGAAGGTAGTGTTTTTAAAAGACATTACATATTTTAAAAACTCACATATACACCATTGGTGGCAATTTTTAAAGTGATTGCATGTTTTAAAAATAGCCTTGAATATGTTTTTCATGTCCTAAACTCCAATGGTGGCAATTTTTTATGACATTATATGTTTTAAACTTCATGTAAATGGACTTAAACAACTCATGATTACTCATAGGTGGAAATTTTAAGAGGCTTTACATGTTTTAAAAGCCAAATATATGACATGTGTTTCACATTTAAAAGCCCACAATTATAGGAAGATGATGATTTAAAGGTCTTGACATGTTTTAAAACTCATGCAATATATGTAATCATTTATCAAAAGCCTCTTATGATCCCAAATGAAATTTTTAAAGCATGCATTATAAATTTTAAAGAACGTATAGGGCATTATGAGCTATGTATTCTTTTCTACATACCTGGACGATGATTTTTATAAAGTGTTTACATATATGAAATGCTATGAAATGGTTTGCAGATGTAAGTTCAAAGCCTATTTCTTGTATAGAAAATACTCTAATAGTATAAATAGGTAGTAAGGTTCTTAGGATTTTACTTACCACTGTTTCTTCTTCAAGTACACCTTCAACTCCTCGGATAACATTGACTACCTATTTGATTCTACAGCTATATTGAATGATGTTTTCTCCTTCTTTCATTCTTAGGTCATCAAATTTCCCTCTTAGTATTTCTGCCTTATCTCTTAGCACATTATCATTTCCTCCATGTACTAGCTTCTATTTGTCCCACATTTTCTTTGCAGAGGTGCATGTTTTGACATCTTCAAATTCAACATCGACGAGTGAGGAAGCAAGTTCTATCATCATAGAATTATGCTCATGCTTTTCTCTCAATTGATCAAGTGTGTGAGGTCCAGTAGGCAACACATATTCAGTATCAAGTATTGAGTAACATCATTTCCAATACCTCATAGGTGGAGTCTTATCCTACTTTTCCATGATACAAATTTGTCTTTGTTCAACATAGGCACATCCCTTTTGCTCATCTTTTGATCTTTATCTTAGGTCTTGAAACCTCCCTTCTAAGCACACAAGCTCTAATACCAATTGTTAGAATAAATAAGAGGGGGGGGGTGGCAGGGGTGCATCAGTGGCCTCAAAAATTAATCAATAAATCAACCCAAAAAATTCTTACCATAAATATAAACCTCTAGTTATCTGCAAGCCTACAAGATGTATGCCTTTGAATAATCTTATCAAATAACTACTGCTCAGAGCTCACTGTTAATCTTTTTTCTTAATATTTACCAATTAGAAGTCTAGCCTTTACCAAAACACAGTAAATAACTTAGTGTTTACTGATCAATCCTGTTTTAGTAATGTGTAAAGAAAAACATCAAAGCAATGAACCATATACACATTTGACACATGTATTTTTAATGTGGAAACCCTATTAAGGGAAAAACCACTTGGGACCGGTAACCCAAAATTTTCACTCTTATGAAGTGAGCTCGGTGAAGAACCAACCCTGTTAAAGGTTAAAAACACACTGTTAAGTGCGACCTTGTTAGAGTATTTATCACTAACAATGTATCATTTGATATCTTGCATTCACTATGCTATCTTCATGATAAAACTTTTGATACTCCTTGGGATGTATCTCAATATATAAAGGATGGTTAGATCCTGCTCGGTTAAGAGACTTTATGATCCAATGGTTAAACTTAAATAGTATATGATCTGTTCATAAATACAACTTAGACTTGCAAATGTTCAGATCTATTGTAAGCTCATAATACCTTTCTGATCAATATTTATTTTCTGTTCCTTTGCTCCACTTCTTTCTGCTAGGTGATGTTGTTGCTTCTCCGTTGCTCAGTGTCTGCATGATTCTTTAGCTTTGTTCTTCAGCTTGTTTGATCAGGATTGTATGAAGACTTATTTCTTCACCAGTATTCTCTTTATCACCTTCTTCTCTATTCACCCCCTTTTTTTAATGAATTAGCTTGTCTTCTTTATAGACACGATGTCACCATTTCTAGGTCTTTGTCTTTCTTGTTCTTAACGTGATCCAAAAATCTCGCCATTCTTGCTTTAAAGCTTGCTTTAGTTTTATCCCACAGATTTCTCTTTGACAACTAGAATAAAACTATCTTTTAAACTCTAGCTTATCTCTAGCTTTTAGCTTGTCGATGAAAACAATGTAATCAACCAATTAACTCCATCTTTAGGCCTTGCCAGCTAAGTCTTTTGTCATTTCTGAACTTTAGTTCTTATCGGTGTTTAACTCCTTGTTTTCTCAGTCTTGACTTTAGTTGTTCTTGGGCATCTCTATCCGTCAGGGTTGTCTATCCATTGGGCAACACTGTGACTTTTAGTTCTGCTCGGGTATCACTTAGGTTCTTCTCGGTAATGCTTTCTCAGGTTTCTTGCTCGAGTATTACTGTGACTCTTGTTTCGGGGTTCTCTATTTGTTGGTGTGCACTGTCCATCGGTATTTGTTGTCACTTGGCGTATACTAAAATTTTATGCATTACTAATAACATAACCTTTATCTCTTTGGTTCTTTGAAGTCTTTGACTAAATATTTATAACCAATCAGATTATATCAAGTTGACATCAATGACAATACAATACATTAACTAATTTAATTTCTTGCATTAAACTTTTTGCATCTTGGTGATCATCAACTTAACATCTTCAAACATTAAATCAATTATAGTTCATCAAAATATAACCCAAATCTTCAATCTGAGTGCTTGATGCAACCCTAACATGCCTCTGTCTTTTAATGCTCTTACTGTTTACTGGTTGCCACATTTAGATGTCAACAAACAATCAGTTTGAACTCCTTCCTTCGACCACCAACTTGAAAAATGCTTTTAGAATCTTGGAACACATGTAAATTCCCCTTATTTAATCAGCTCTAAGATTTTTCCAATGGTGGAATGAGGATAAATTTTCATTTATTAAGGGAAACCCTAGGTAACTAGGGTTTTTAGGTAGTTTTCTCCAAAATGCCAATATATCATGTTCTACAATGAATCAAAGGTTCAAATAAAAATAAAATGAAAGGTAATTAAATTTACTTCAAAAATCCATTGGTATTCCACTATTTTAAGTCTACAGTGTTGTACAGATCCAAAACAATTCACTATATGTAGGTTAATGGTTCAATTTTATTGCTAATTTCAAAAAAATTACATCATCTCTCCTCCACCCACCTGTGAGGGATATTTCAGGAGTTCCTCCAATGGTTACAAAAGATTTTCAAACACCGATCCATTGGGAGGAAGGTTTACAACTAGCTTTTGAAAATTTGTCATGTCGCCAAAATGTTGCCATGCAACTTTTTATGCAAATGTTGCATTTTTGCATATTTTGCACAAAATGAACAATCGTTGATTGCTAAATTTCCTAGGGTTCACTAATGGAACAAACCTACCTAAGGAACACCTAAAAAACAAAAATAACATAAATTCAAGATTTATGGATCCTTGACCATAGTTGACCAAGTGGTTCATAAAGACCAAATCTTGGGACTAGGTCTTACAAATGGTTCATTATTGAAAACAAGAAGTCATAAATGTTTAGGACATGTTGAAGATGCCTTTAGGATGTTGGGGATCTTGCACTATATTCCCTTGGTGAGAGAGAAATCAAGTTCCCACTTGAGGTGAGTTGGTCCACAGTGAAGCCATGCTTGAGAATGTCTTGTTCAGTCATCCATGTGGCATCAATATATGGAAGTCCTTTCCATTTCACTAAGTACTGCAAGAAGGTGTTCTTGAGAGTCTTTGATTGAATAATATTTTCTAAAAGGAGAGGCTGAGTGGGGGGTAAGTCATGAATCTAGTCACCTTGTGGTTCATTTCCATCTTCTTGTTCACCTGCAATGCTTGCATTCTCTCTGAAAATTGTTAAGTCAAAAACATTTAAAATAGGAGAAATAGAGAGTGTGGGTGGCAATGTTATTTCATAAGTATTCTGGCCAAATTTATGAAGAATTGTGTTGGATCCAATCTTCTTCATGTGAATTTTTGTATGAGGTCCTTTAAGGAGTCTTTCCTTCCTAAGGTAAGCCCACACTTTGTCACCTATCTGAAAGTGTACTTCTCTTTTCCTTTTATCTTCTTGTGCTTTATACTTCTGGAGTGTTTATTCCCAGCTATCCTTTACTTGGTCTTGTATCTTTTTGATCGTTACTCCAAGATATTCTCCCTGAGCACTAGTATGGAAATCATGTGGGATATATTTGAGCTCCATTGGTTCCCATGGATGAAGACCATAAACTGTGTGAAATGGTGTTCTACCTGTTGATCTATTGACAGAGTCATTGAAAGCATATTCTGCTTGTGGTAGAAGGAGATCCAAAATTTGTGCATATTGTTTTGTGAGGCATCCAAGAATATTTCCCAAGGAATTATTGATCATCTTTGTTTGACCATCAGTTTGTGGATGGTAGGAAAAACTGAATTATAAATTTGTGCCCAACTTCTTGTGCAACGTCCTCCAAAAATGACCCTGAAACTTTGCATCCCTCTCTCAGACAATAGACCGAGGTAAACCATGTATTGTGAAAATTTATTTGAAAAATAATTGAGCAATATGTTATGCATCATATATTGTTTTTCATAGAATAAAGTATGTCATTTTACTAAAACAATCAACCACTACAAAAATGTTGTCAAATCCCTATTTAGTCCTTGGTAATCCCATTACGAAATCCATTGATATTGCTTCCCATGGTTTGTAGGGTATGGGTAATGGTTGGTACAGTCCTTGGTTGGATGAAACACCTTTGGCTTGTTGGAAAATGACACAAGTTTTAATAAATTTTTTGACATCATTCTACATCTTAGGCCAATGGTAGTGTCTTCTGACTGCTTCTAGTGTCTTGTCTAAGCCAAAGTGACCACTCATTCCTCTACAATGTTTTTCTTGGATGATGTTTTCCCTAATGGAACACATAGGAATGCATAGTTAACTATCTTTGAAGAGTAGGCCATCACGTATCTTTGAAGAGTAGTCAATTTTTGAAAAATAACAAGCATTACCCAACTGATCTAGAAGATACTCAATTCTTTGGATGAGAAATGTATATTTTATTTTTATTTTATTGACTGCCCTACTGTCAGTACAAATCCTCCATGTGCCATATTTCTTGGGGGCTAGGATTGATGAGACTAAAAAAGGGCTTAAGCTCTTTTTAATCGATCCTTTTTGTAGAAGATCTTTCACTTGGTTTGAATTTTTTGCATTTTGAGTGAGACTCGTCTTTTAGGGGGCCTTATTGGGAAAAGAAGCACCCGGTATAAATTCAATTTGATGACTTATATCTCTTATGGGTGTGAGGGATGAGGGTAATTCACAAGCAATAACATCATGGTAAGTTTCAAGAAGTTTCTGAACTTTCTTTGTTACTGATTTCTGTTTGTCTACTACTATTATGTCCTTCGGTTGTTGAACCAAGACATATCCTCCCTTATCTGCTCCTTTTACTATTTCAATTATTTATTTTTCTCCCAAAACTATAACTATTGGCTCTTTTTCTGATTTTGTATCAGGTAGAGGCTTCATGGTGAAAGAGACACCATTTTGGAAAAGGGTGTAGGTATTTTTCTTACCATTATGAGTGGCATCCACATCATATTTCCAAGCTCTACCTAGGAGTAGATGATAGACATCCATTTCTACTATGTCACATAGATCTCTGTCCTTGTAATTAATAATATAAAAATCTACCCAAGCTTGTTCCTTTACCAATGTTTGTTGACCCTTAGTTAACCAAGAAACATTATAAGGACACAGATGAGGAAATATCTGTAATTTTAACTTTTGAAACATCTCATTAGACACTAAATTTTCAGTAGAATCAGAGTCAATGATCACTTTAGATACCCTTTCATTGCTTCTACAGTTGGTTCTAAACAATGACTTTCTTTGTAAGGGTTCTATGCCTTGGGGAATCTGCAGTAGGGTTTGTCTCATCATCACGCATAAGCCTTCTTCAGGTTCAAGCACCTTTGATGTATTTCTTTGACCATCTTCTTGTGTTAATTGTACTTTTCTTTCTCCTTGGTGGTTTAACCTTGACGTGTCTGGACATCTGGTGCCATGGTGTCCCAACTGGTTACAATTGAAGCACTTTAAAGGGCCATTGTTTATTCCACAAAATATTCCCCTTCCAAAGGGTCTTCTACCTCTATAATTGCCTCTAGAGTCTGACTGTCCTTGTTCTTTGTTTATTTGTCTTTGTTCTTAAAAAGGTCTTGAAGAATGTCCTCTTCCAAAAGAGTTTCCTCTGCCCCTAAATTTTTTGCTTATTTTGTTACTATTATTTTCCTTTCCTCTATTGTTTTTCTCCTGTCTTCACTTGTCTTCTACTTTCAATGCTAATTAATAGAATTTGTGCACTATCTCTGGTGTGTGTAGACTTAAGTCTTTTTGGATTGGGTACTTCAATCCATTACTGTATCTTGCCAACTTCTCTTCTTCTGTCTCTTTTGTGCTAGCCTTCATGCACAATTTCTAAAACTCTTCAGTGTATGTACTCACATCCATATCTTTTTGTCTGAGATTTTTCTTCTTTCTATGGAGTTGCACGTCATAGTCTTCAAGAACATAGGTCTCTTTAATGAAGGTAATCATCTTGTTCCATGTTGACATCATACTTTTACCATTCTTCACCCTCTCAATTTGGATGACATTCCACCAAGTTAGGGCTCCTCCCTTCAACTTGGAATTTGCAACCTTAACTCTTTGTCTTTTTGGTATATCTTCACATTTAAAGAAACTTGTCAAGGACTCTATCCAGTCCATTTCTACATCAATGTCCATTTTTCTGATGAAAATAGGCAATTCTATCTTTCCACCCATATTTCTTCTCTCCATGGATTTAAGAGCTTTCAAGAGGGGTCTCTGGTCTGCAGGAACTTCTTCTTCTTCCTTCCCAAGGGCTTCTTCTTCATCCCCTTCCTCATCATTACCAAAGTGTCCATCTTTCCTCTTGCGTATTCTTCCCTTGAGTCTTTCCAACTCATCTCTTAAAGATTGATTGTCAGCCCTCGTTGACTTATTATCAACCATTTTTTTTTTGACTAGCCTGGCTAACTCCATGTTTGTCATTTTGAGATTAGTTTCTCCTTCTCCCTCTGACATTTTGGATTTCTCCTAAGAACTCTTTACGAAGCTGTAATACCACTTGATGATAGAGGCTATAAATTTCACTATGTCCTAAAGGATGGAATCTCTCAATTTTTCAAGGAGATCATTTAGTATAGATTCTAAACCTTTGAAAACAACTTCAACTAAAATATAGCATGCAAACTTCATGATTCAAGTTCCTATTTTGGGTTTATTTGGACAATCACTCCCAAAGACCCTACTTGGGTACACCAAATTTTGGTAAAACACAAGAGGCTATGTGAATTTGTGGAATAGGGTTAGATCACTTTGTCCAGGCCCTATTCATGAAAAAAAATGCAAAAATCCACTAGTGGATTACATTCAGGACTATTGTTTATGGTACTCCCCCTTCTAGGCACCTATTTTCCTAGTAGCTCTATGTAGATAGTTTTTGGACTACAACTCTTTACTTTCCCAAAGAACTAAGAAAACTAAGGGAAGATTCAGATACCCTTTATTAAGTTACAGGTATGCCCCAACTTTGTAGATAATGACTTAAACATACAGTGCCTAAATATTGATATGCTTGACACGCCTAATTACCCCAATTAGGACTGATTAACAAAGGAAGTACCAATAGATTTGAGTGAAGAGAATAACCATTGATTTAGGGATAGTATCCATGTTAAATTTACCCCAAATCTTCAATATGAGTTCTTGTTGCAACCCCAACATGCCTCTGTCTTTAAATGCTCTTACTATTCACTAGTTGCCACATTTAGATGTCAACCAAAAATCAGTTTGAACTCCTTCCTTCAACTACTGACCTGAAAAATGCTTTTCAAATCTTGGAAAACATGTATATTTCCCTCATTTTATCAACTCTCATATTTTCCCAATGGTGGAATGAGGATAAGTAGTCATTTATTCAGGGAAACCCTAGGTAACTAGGGTTTTTAGGCAGTTTTCTTTAAAATGCCAATATCTCACATTCTGCAACGAATCAAAGGTTGAAATAAAATGAAAATGAAACTTAATTTAATTTACTTCAAAAATCCATTGGTATTCCACTACTTTGAGTCTGTAAAGGGCCGTATAGATCCATAACAATTCACTGTATGTAGGTTAATGGTTCAATTTTATTGATAATTTAAAAAGAAATACATCATCTCTCCTCCACCCACCTGGGAGGGCTATTTGAGGAGTTACTGCAATGGTTAAAAAATAATTTCAAACAATGATCCATTGGGAGGAAGGTTTACAACTAGCTTTTGAAAAGTTGTCATGTCGCCAAAATGTTGCTATGCAACTTTTTATGCAAATGTTGCATTTTTACATATTTTGCACAAAATGAACAATCATTGATTGCTAACTTTCCTAGGGGTCACTAATGGACCAACCCTCCCTAAGGAACACCTAAAACACAAAAATAACACAAATTCAAGATTTATGGATCCTTGACCATAGTTGACCAAGTGGTTCATAAAGACCAAATCTTGGGACTAGGTCTTACAAATGGTTCATTATTGAAAACAAGAAGTCCTAGATGTTTAGGACATGTTGAAGATGACTTTAGGATGTTGGACATCCTCCACTATAATCCCCTAGTGAAAGAGAACTCAAGTTCCCACTTGAGGTGAGTTGGTCCATAGTGAAGCCATACTTGAGAATGTCTTGTTCAGCCATGCATGTGGCATCGATATCTAGAAGTCCTTTCCATTTCACTAAGTACTGCAAGTAGGTGTTCTTTCTAGTGTTCTTGAGAATATTTGATCGAAGCATCTTTTCTAAAAGGAGAGGATGACTGGGGGTAATTCATGAATCTAGTCACCTTGTGGTTCATTTCCATCTTCTTGTTTAACTATAATACCTGCATTCTATCTAAAAATTATTAAGTCAAAAATATTAAAAATAGGATAAATAGAGAGTGTGGGTTGCAATGTTATTTCATTAGCATTCTAGCCAAATTTATGAAGAATTGTGCAGGAGCCAATCTTATTCATGTGAAGTTTTGTATGAGGTCCTTTAACGATTCTTTCCTTCCTCAGGTAATCCCACACTTTGTTACCTATCTAAAAGTGTACTTCTCTTCTTCTTTTATCTTCTTGTGCTTTATAATTCTGCACTATTTGTTCCAAGTTATCCTTTACTTGGTCTTTTATTTGTTTGATCATTACTACAAGGTCTTCTCCCTGAGCACTGGTATGGAAATCATGTGGAATATTTCTCAGCTCCATTGGTTCCCGTGGATGAAGACCATAAACTGTTTGAAATGGTGTTCTACCTATAGATCTATTGGCAGAGTCATTGAAAACATATTATTCTTGTGGTAGAAGGAGATCCCAATTTTGTGCATATGTTTTGTGAGGCATCTAAGAAGATTTCCTAGGGATGTATTGACCATCTTTGTTTGACCATCAGTTTGTAGATGGTAGGCAGAACTAAATTGTAAATTTGTGCCCAACTTCTTGTGCAATGTCTTCCAAAAATGACCCTGAAAATTTACATCCTTGTCTTAGACAATAGGCTAAGGTAAACCATGTATTATGACAATTTATTTGAAAAATAATTGAGCAATATGTGATGCATCATATGTTCTTTTGCATGGATTAAAGTATGTCAATTTACTAAAATGATCAACCACTACAAATGTTTTGTCAAATCCCTGTTTAGTCATTGGTAATCCCATTACAAAATCCATTTATATTGCTTCCGATGGATTTGAGGGTATGGGTAATGGTTGGTACAGTTCTTGGTTGGTTGAAACACCTTTTTCTTGTTGGAAAATGACACAAGTTTGAACAAATTTTATTACATCATTCTACATCTTAGGCCAATGGAAGTGTCTTCTGACTGCTTCTAGTGTCTTGTCTAAGCCAAAGTGACCACTCATTCCTCCACAATGTTTTTCTTGGATTATGTTGTCCCTCATGGAACACCTAGGAATGCATAGTTGAGTGTATTTGAATAGTAGCCCTTCATGTATCAAAAATTCTGATAAACTAGTGTGGCATTTGTCCATAAGTTTTGTACATACTTCATATGCTTCACCAAAATCTGGATCATCAATGTAAAGATCCTTTAGAGGAGTTATCCCAATACTCTTGAATTTTATTTCTTGGATTAGGAAAATTCTTCTACTTAGTGCATCAGCCACTTTATTGGCTACACCATTCTTATCTTTAATTAAACATGAGTAGGCTTAGAGTTGTTCCATCCACTTAACATGTTTCACACTTAACTTGTCTTGTGTGTTTAGATAGCTTAATGCATAGTTGTCTATAAAAACAAAAAATTATTTGGGTAGTAGGTAATGCCTACATTTCTTGAGGGCCTATACCATGGCATACAACTCTAAGTCATACTTTTTGGCATCATTTAGTTTTTTTGAGAAGAAGGCTATTGGTTTACCATCTTCCCTTAAGACTGCCCCTATTAAGTTGCTAGCATTAGTGTCTACTATGAACATTTTGTTAAAATCAGGAAGTGTGAGGATGGGGTATTGTTCTACTCTTGATTTCAAGTACTCAAATAAATTTTTAGCCTCCTTAGTCCAAACCAATTTTATTTTCTTTCCACCCTTAATTGTGTCAAGCATAGGTGCACATACATGACTGCAATTCTTAATGATTTTTCTGTAAAAGTAGCTAAACCATGAAAAATTCTTACATCACCTTGATTCTTAGGGGGTGGCTAGTTGATAATAGCATCCACTTTTGAGGGATCCATCTTGAGTGTCCCTTGGAAGATAACAAATACAAAAAATGTGAGTTCCTTCTATAAAAAGACACACTTGCCTAGATTGATGAGAATTTTGTGTTCATGCAACCTTTTTATCACCATTTCCAAATGCTTGAGATGATCCTCTAAAATGCCACTAAAGATTAGGATATCATTAAGACAAACAATTATAAATTTTCCGTTCTAATCATAAAACATTTAATTCATTAAACTCATGAAGGTTGAGGGTGCATTGATTACCCAAATGGCATGAAAATCCATACATAAAGAATGCCTATGGTCTTGAATGTAGTCTTGCATTCATCCCTTGATTTTATCCTTATATGATGATAGCCAGACTTTAAGTCAATTTTTGAAAAATAACAAGCATTACCCAACTGATCTAGAAGATACTCAATTATTGTGATGAAAAATGTATATTTTATTGACTTCCCTACTATCAGTACAAATCCTCCATGTACCATCTTTCTTGGGGGATAGGACTGATGGGACTGCACAAGGGCTTAAGCTCTTTTTAATCAATCCTTTTTGTAGAAGATCTTTCACTTGATTTGAATTTTTTGCATTTTGAGTGAGACTAATCTTTTAGGGAGAATTATTGGTAAAATAAGTACTAGGTATAAAGTCTATTTGAATAATTATATCTCTTATGGGTGTGAGGGATGAGGGTAAGTCACTAGCAGTAACATCATGGTAAGTTTCAAGAAGTTTCTGAACTTTCTTTGGCACTGATTTCTCTTTGTCTACTACTATTATGTCCTTTGGTTGTTGAATCAAGGCATATCCTCCTTTATTCATTAAAGAATTTTAAGGAACTTATTTTCATCATTGGGCCATTATTAATGGACATTGGAAAATTACACAATCATCACCAGTCACAAGCACAACTATGAAGATATGAATGTGATTTATATCGGATTGGAATGTGGAAAGATTATAACATAAGAATCAAAGATATAAAGGTCAAGATGACTTCAATGTTAGCTTACCCAATTTAATGTAGAAAAACCATGCTCGCATCATGGCATAGATGTCAGGATGACCATAAGAATGGTTGTATGAAAAATAGTCAAGGATGAAGCCTCAAATCTCCTAAGTGTTTCAAGGGGACAACAAGAGACACTCTAGAGTTTCAAGACCGCAACCACAAGCAGAAAGCAAGTAAAAACATGCCCCATTCCCCAAGTCCTCTAGCTATACATCCTGGAGAGACTTATTAGACAAGGACACTCAACAGAAATCAATAACAGTCACCACACAAAGAAAAGATGTTGAAATAGCTCAAGCATTAAGTGTTTTGTTTAAAACTTTAAGTGAGTTAACTGATACTGAGCTCTGAGAATAAAGATCGAATGCTTGCAAGAAGGTAAGATTACATGACAAAACTGGGTAAGACCAAACTGATAAGTGTTGAAAAACACTTGATGTTGTTAGTAATAACTGAGAGGGGGGTGAATCAATGGCCTCAAAAATTAATCCTTAAATCAACCCTTTAAAACTTATTACCACTTTTGATCCTCTAGTTATATTCAGCCCTACAAGATGAATGCCTTAAAATGCTTATAACCAATTTCTACTTGTCAGAATGGTTTGCAAAACCTTCTTTTGTATGTGATGACATGTAACTGATTGAATGTTTGATAATGTTAAGTTGAATATAATGTAAGGCATTAAATCAATTAATGGTTTGTATTTTCATTGTTGTCAAATTGATATTATCTGAATGGTCATGTACATAATGCCAAAGAATTTAGAGAATCAATGGAACAAAGGTTATGCTTTCAACAATGCATAAAAGTCAAGTATTCACTAAGTGACAGATAACACCGACATAGTGCACACCATCAGTAAAGGCAAAGAAGAAAATTCATAGTGATACCTGATGAGTAGAAGACAGTGTTGCCTAACAAAGAAAAACCACAGGATGCCCGATGAGCTGAAAACAGAGTTGCCCGACGAGTAAAAATCCAATGATGCCCTATAAATGGAGATCCCAAAGCTAACTGGAGTCACGTCGATGGAACTGTTAGTTGTCACCGATGACTAACTACAGAGTTGACCGATGGAATAGAGAGTTCAGAAAATGACAAAATATCTAGCTGGCAAGAGCTAAAGATTGACTTAACTGGTTGTTTTCTTTGTTTTATTTGACCAGAGTTAAGTAATTGATTTAAAGAAGATTTGTATAGTTGGCAAGAAGATAGCTATGAGATAAATTAGGAGTTATACTTTAAATCAAATTGGCTGGATTGTTTTTCATGCCAAGAATCAAGAATCAAGAAACAATAAATATCATGTCTATATAAGAGACACGCTTAATTCATTACGAATGGGATTAAGGGGAGTGAATAGAAAGAGGATGCTGAAGAGAAACTAATGAAGAATAACTTCATATAGTCATGATCAATCAAGTTGAAGGAGAGCTAAAGAACTCTGCAGACACCGATGAACAGTGAAGCACAACATCACCGAGAAGAAAGTGTGGAGCACAAAGAATTGCATTGATACATTGATCAGAGAGGTAATGTACTTAAATAGATCTAAAAATCTGCAATTCAAAGTTGCATCATGAACAGGTCATAGTGTTTTAGTTTAACCATTGAAGCATAAAGTCTCTTTATAGAATAGGACTTAACAGTCTTCTATATATTGAGGTACATCCCAAGGAGTGCCAAAAAGGTTGACTCATGAAAGTAGCATTGGACTTGCCCGATACCTATTGACAGTCTAAGAAGGAGGTTGATTCAAGGATGGTAGGAATAGATGCCCAATACTAAGTGAAAACCTCTATGTATAAAATCCTCTAACAAGCTTGCACTTAACAGTGTGTTTGTAACCTTTAATAGGGTTGGCTCCTAACAGGGATCACTTTAGAAGAGTGAAAATCTGGGGTACCGGTCCTAGTGGTTTTTCCCTTAACAGGGTTTCCACGTTAAAAATTCATGTGTTATGTGTGTATGATTCATTTCTTTATTTTTTTTGTATCTGACATAGTTAACACTGGATTGATCGGTATACTCTGCTTATTTACTAAGTTTCGATAAATAGTTATACTGCTTATCGGTAATCAAGGAGTATAAGGAAAGACAAGGAAAATCGACAGATAGTTAAATCACTATAAGTATTTCATGGAATGCATCTTGTAGGAACTTAATAATCTAAGGTTTATTTGATAGGTGGTTAAATGTTTGAAGGATAAAATTTTGAGGCCACTGATTCACCCCGCCCCTCTCAGTTATTACTAACAATTAGTATCAGAGCTTGTGTGCTTAGAAAGGAAGGTTTCAAGACCTAAGTCAAGATCACAAGATGAACAAATGAGATGTGCCAAAGTTGAACAAAGACAAATTTGCTTCATGGAAAACTAGGATAAGACTCCACTTATTAGGTATTGGTAATGATGTTACTCAATTCCTAGATACTGAATATGTGTTTCCTACAGGAGTATTGACAGTAGATCAATTGAGAGAGAAGCATGAACACAACTGCATGGTTATAGAGCTCTCTTCCTCACTCCTTGATGTTGAATGTGAAGATGTCAAGGATTGCAAAATTGCAAATAAGATTTGGGACAAACTAAGGCTTGTACATGGAGGTGATACAAATATTCTTAGAGCCAAGGCAGAAATCCTTAGAGGAAAATTTGATGATCTCAGAATGAAAGAAGGAGAAAAAACCACACAGTACAACACAAGGATAAAAGAAGTAGTCAATGTTATATAAGGAGTTGGAGGTACATTTGAAGAGGAGACAATGGTAAGTAAAATATTAAGAACTTTACTACCTGTATATGCTATTAGAGTTTCTTCCATTCAAGAAATGAGAACAGTAGAAAACAATACAGTTACTCTTGATAGTTTAATTGGTAGACTGATTTCATTTGAGATGAATGTATAGTCAGAAAATGGAAGAACTTCCATTGTAGACATGTTTAGCCTTTTGAGTAAGTGGTTTGGGGTCATGAAAAGTGCCTTGAATGGGTTCCTGATCTTGACATGGCTTCCCCCTTGTTCTGTCCCTCTTTCCACTCCTGTTTAGACTGATTTTTGCATTCTGAACTGCAGACTGGTGATTCTGGGCTTCAGGGTCAGGGTCAACCTTTTAGGTCTATGTCAACCTTGACCCTAACCTTGGTTAGGGTCAACCTCAACCCTGACATTAGTCAAGGTCGACCTTGACCTTGACCCAGGGTTCAGATCCCGGGGTCTCACAATTTTTGGAGGTCGGCCTTTGCAAAAAGTATTTCCCGCTTTCGGGTTAGCTATTTCAGGTTCCAAAGAGTTGATTCCTAAATTATATTTAATATAGGTCCTCTCCTAGGGGTAAAGGCTTTAATGATAATTTAATCCTCCTATGTAGGCCTCCTTAGAAGATTGTGCCCTAATTTCATATAAAAGGGAAGCTTTTTCTCTCATTTTCTCTAAGTGATACTAAGTCCTCTATTGAAGCCTATGCATCCTTGTGCAATTGAGAAACATCATCAAGCAAGCAATCAAGAAAGATTTCAAGCAAGCATTCATCCATTCAAGTATCCATTTTCATGAAGGAGATCCATTGGAGGCCATTTAAGGATTGAAGCTGCATAGTGCCCTTTTGGTGATCTCTCCATCCACCTTCTTCCAAGCCTATTCCAAATTCAAGAACCCATTCAAGACTTGGTGTTTGAGATCTACAAGAAAGAGATTGAAGACATCCTATCTTTCTACATTCCATATTTTTAGGCATACTTGTGGATTCAAGGATTCGAATCTGCCACAAGGACTTTCCCAAGCAAGGTACAGGTTTAGAACAATTGATTTGAGACTAGATATGGATACCCTTTTTGGCTTTCTTTCAGATGGGGTGAACAGATTTTCTATCAGACCCGTGCAGGTCAAGGTCAACATTATTGGGTCAGGGTTGACATTTGTGGGTCAAGGTTGACCTTTTTCATAAGACAACATAGGAATGGAAAAATATTTCTGGGTTTTGTTCATCTCTGCATTCTGGTCTTGGATCAACTGTCAGTTTTTCCAGAAATAGTCTACAGACCTTAGAAAATAGCATTCTTTGATCTGCAATATTTCAAAGTTAGTGCATTTCTCCCATTCCTTCAATCACTATCATATATCATTTCTATACATATAATTCAAAACTTTAAGGTATCTCCTTTGTTATTCTCCTTTCCAAATAGTTGATTCATTTGTGCATTAGCCCTTCCTTGGGGTTGATCAGCGTGGATCTCCCATTTGTGCATTTGGGAATAAAAGAGAAACATCTTATCTTCTCCCTAATCAAAATTACAATATACCATCAATACAATTCAATTAAATATAAATTAAAGTAAAGGAAATCAACAATTAACGATCAAACCACATCATACACGATTTCATCCTTTACATTTTGGTAAGACATCTCAATATATACGTTACATTTTGGTGAACCTGCGATAGACAACTCTTTCTTTTTGGTGTTAGATTTACATTTTTTTATGTTAGATCTTACATTTTCTTTCAAATTGCATTTAAATTCCATTGATCAAAATTTTGTGTTAGTTCATTTGCATTGTATTGGTGTATGAGCTTTACCACATCTAGTCCTACTTATAGTATCATGGTTAGAAGAAGCCGTAGACTTATGGGTTCCTTTGATCCTGAGTCTTCCACTCCATTCCTTAGGATCCTAGATGATAATTTGATAACTCATGATTCCAATCCTTCTATGGAGCATAACTCTTCTCACTCATCTCATGATGAAGATGATGCTTTAAGGGTTCCTCCTGAATAAGTGCAAAACCTTTCAACCAAACTTGATAAAATGGGAAATTGGCTTATCCAAGAAAATCATAATCAAGATTCTATCCAAGCTATAGAGGCTCTTAAGAAATTTTTCTGTGATAATGATCAAGGTATTGATTTCTTGCATAGTATTACTCATCTTGTGAATTAGAATGCTCAACCTTTAGCTCAAGAAGCTCAAGAGTTAGGGGTCACACCTATTGTCACTAGTGTAGGACCTTCTTTTGTTCCTCTACCTAGTATTCCTACTTACACTCCTCCTTTGATAACAACTTCTCTCCCAAGCGCACCTATTCCTGTGAGTGCTCCACCAGTATCTTTACCTACCTCACAACCTTCATATCACAGTGTGCCTTTTACTTATACTAATCCTCTTCCAACTGTGGTTCCTAATGTTCCACCGGTTGTGTCTTCTATTCTTGCTACTTCTTACACTTTTCCTAGTGTTCCTAATATTTCTATGCCACCTGTTTCCTATAATTATTCTACAATTATTAGTTTGGCTCAAACTGTGTCATCTTTACAACAAAAACTTGCATCTTTAACTCAATCTAAATTTAGCATTCCTACATGTGATATGGGTAGTCCTTTATCTCTAGACATCATTCG
>MU227482.1:263280-274000 GCA_018584345.1 Thuja plicata
ATGTTATCTTATGATCATACTAACCCCACATTAGGTAGATCCCTCTTGTGTTCTTATGTATGTTTATGTTTTATTTCCCTTGATTTGTCTTCCTTTGGGGGCATCTCGCAGTGGAAACATAATCTGTAGAGTTGTTTGGTTTTCCGTTAAAACCATTGCTCCTGTTAAAGTGTTAGAAATTACTTTAACATGGGGGCATACACTCTACTCACATTTTGCACACACACACATTCAAAATAGTTTCCAAGATTTAAAAATTTTCCCTTTATGGATGAAAAGAAACTAATCCTTAAAGCATGGTCATTTTTACTTTTTAGGATCTCTTGATCCCTCCAGTTTAAATTTACACATATCTCTTGATACCGCCAGTTTTCAATTGACAATGATTTGATCCCTTTAAGAATGGATCTCCCTAATGGGTTGACTAGTGAGTAGCCACATTCACTAGATAGTTCAATTCCATCTTTCCAGTTACGCCTTTTGTGTGGTTCACAATGACACATAAGTTCTCATTGGGCGAGATAATCACACCTTTCTTTCTCTCTCTTTAACTAAGTGATGTCAATCTTATCATGATCTTAGAGTTGATAAAGACTTAAGTCCCATGGGGGATTGAGGGTTTCTTTATCCCTTTTTGGTTATGATAAAGATTGTCTTTTCTATATATTCTCCTTTACCAAGAGTTTGTGTTGAGCTCACACTCTTGCTAAAGTGGGGGCTAAATGTATAGTCAAAAAATGGAAGCACTTCCATTGTAGATGTGTTTAGCCTTTTAAGTAAGTGGTTTGGGGTCATGACAAGTGCCTTGAATGGGTTCTTGATCTTGACATGGCTCCCCCCCTATTTTTTCCCTCTTTCCACTGTTGTTTAGCCTGATTTCTACATTCTGAATTGCAGACTGGGGATTTTGGGCTTCAGGGTCAGGGTCAACCTTTTAGGTCTATGTCAACCTCAACCCTAACCTAGGTTAGGGTCGACCTCAACCTTGACCTAGGTCAAGTTCGACCTCAACCTTGACCCAGGGTTCAGATCTTCGGGTCTCACAGTTTTTAGAGGTCGGCCTTTGCAAAAAGTATTTCCCACTTCCAGGTCGGCTATTTTGGGTTCTGAAGCATTGATTCCTAAATTATATTTAATATAGGTCCTCTCCTAGGGGTAAAGGCTTTAATGGGAATTTAGTCCTCCTATTTAGGCCTCCTTAGAAGATTGTGCCCTAATTTCATTTAAAAGGGAAGCTTTCTCTCTCATTTTCTCTTAGTGATACTAAGTCCTCTGTTGAAGCCTATGCATCCTTGTGCAATTGAGAAAAATCATCAAGCAAGAAATCAAGAAAGATTTCAAGAAAGCATTCATCCATTCAAGTATCTATTTTCATGAAGGAGATCCACTGGAGGCCATTGAAGGATTGAAGCTACATAGTGCCCTTTTAGTGATCTCTCCATCCACCTTCTTCCAAGCCTATTCCAAATTCAAGAACCCATTCAAGACTTGGTGTTGGAGATCTACAAGCAAGAGATTGAAGACATCCTATCTTTCTACATTCTATATTTTGAGGCATACTTGTGGATTCAAGGATTTGAATCTGCCACAAGGACTTTCCCAAGCAAGGTATAGGTTCAGAACAGTTGATTTGAGACCAAATCTGGATACCCTTTTTGGATTTCTTTCAGATGGCATGAACAGATTTTTTGTTGGACCTATGCAGGTCAGGGTTGACATTATTGGGTCAGGGTTGACATTTGTGGGTCAAGGTTGACCTTTTTCATAAGACGACATCGGAATAGAAAACTATTACTGGGTTTTGTTCATCTCTGCATTCCGGTTCGGGATCAACTATCAGTTTTTCTAGAAATAGTCTACAGACCTCACAAAACAACATTATTTGATATGCAATATTTCAAGGTTAGTGCATTTCTCCCATTCCTTCAATCATTGTCATATATCATTTCTATACATATAATTAAGAGAATTTAAGGTATCTCCTTTGTTATTCTCCTTTCCAAATAGTTGATTTATTTGTGCATTAGCCCTTCCTTGGGGTTGATCAACTTGGATCTCCCATTTGTGCATTTGGGAATAAAAGAGAAACATCTTATCTTCTCCCTAATCACAATTACAATATACCATCAATACAATTCAATTAAATATAAAGTGAAGTAAAGGAAATCAACAATTAACGATCAAACCACATCATACACAATTTCATCCTTTACATTTTGGTAACACATCTCAATATATACTTTACAATGAATAAATTTGATAATAGTGTCTTACAAAACTTAGAGTTTGCATTGAAGTCTTCTATGAGAATAAGCAAATCAAGTCATAGACACACATCTAGAAGAGATAGTGAAAGTGAAAGTGAAGAAGAAGATCTAGATGAAATAGAAGCACTTATGGCTAGAAGAATGCAGAGAGGCAAAGGTAAATACAAAGGAAAGTTACCACTTGTATGCTTTAATTGTAAAGAGATTGGACACTTTGCTGCAAGATGTCCTAAAAAAAGAAAAGATGACAGAATTAATGACAGATCTTTTGAGAAGAAATTTGATAGAGGCAATAACAAAGATTACAAAGGTTACCAAAAATTAGAAAGAAGAGATACCTGGGACTACAAGGACAACGGAAAGAAGGATAGCTACCTAGCTACTTGCAAAGATGAAGATATTGACATTGAACCAGATGAAGACATCAAGATGGTATTTGTGCCTATGAAAGATGATTCAGATGAAGATGAAAGGTATGTAGAAACTGCACTCATATCTAAGGTTAGTGTTAGACACCTAGATTTGCACCCTTACCCAAGCTCTCGTAGTCTTGGTAATCTAGTGTAACATAGGAATCATCTCAAGGTTGTGGGAAATTTTTCTAACCAAAACAAGACCTATGGATTCTAGGTCAGTTCCTCTTGATATGTCACCCAAATTTTCTTCTTAACATGAAAGTAAATTCTTGAGGGAAAAGGGATAGAAGGAATGCATGAAAGGGAAATAACTGAAAGAAAATTATCCTACTAGGTGATACACCGAAGGTGACCTGAATGATAACATATTAACTAATCTCAACATGAAACCTTAGATCTAATAGAACACAACTTTCTAGATAGGCTTGCATAAGTATTTCATAGAAAGGTCTGAGATAAACATAGGCTATTCATGGAAAGAAGTAATTTCACAAATAATAGTGTATTCACTATAAGTAGACACAGACTATGACCTGCAAACAAACATCCACTTCTGCAATTAGGCACCAGAATGAGACAAAATGACAGGGGACTGAAGAATATCCACAAACTCACCTAAATTAAATCATCCACATTAGTACAC
Organism: Thuja plicata; assembly: GCA_018584345.1. Classification (NCBI taxonomy): domain Eukaryota; kingdom Viridiplantae; phylum Streptophyta; class Pinopsida; order Cupressales; family Cupressaceae; genus Thuja; species Thuja plicata. The sequence continues at coordinate 266,607 of MU227482.1, forward strand.
AAAATTGCAGAAAGAAAGAGGGCTCAAGAACTCCAATATTTCTCTAAAAAATCATTCAGTATATTCTAATTTAGTAAGAGAAATTTAGACAAGAAAGCCCAGTGATAGATAAAATGTCACAAAAATCCTTTGCAATATCTGAATATCAATGAAAGATTATAGACTGTAAAAATTAGAGGGCAGAGAAAATGCCGCAGGAAACTTCTAAGTAAGGAAAAATCTGAGCTCTAAAAGCTCTAAAACTAACCATATATACATGTTCCTTCTAGCACACAGGCTCAAGGAAACACTCTGATCTGATTAGGGTTACAATTGATTGCAATAGAATAATTAGAAAACCCTAACACTGTCAATTCTACTCATAAATACGTCATGAAATATCTTTGATCAATCAGATATATCTCTGAAATCCTTCCCATTGCCATAACTCTTCCTCTGAGAAGTCGGCCGATCCATCTACTTCTCTGCAAGTCATTTCTGTCATAACTTCTGAGATCAGATATTTGAATTTTTTAAACATTTTGAAAGATAATGGTCACGACTGGAGCAAGATATTTCATCCACGACTGAGATTCAAATTGATTTTTCTTTAAAATGTGACCGTTAATCTTTCCTTCTGATTTGACCATGACTTTAACCCATGCATCTACCTTTGGCTACCTTTTCCTTTGCCACTGGATCTCCTGACCTTTTCTTTAACTTTAGTTCCTTCCCGAGACTTGGAGACTACATACCTCCTTTATGTTGCTTTCAAACTTTTACTCTGCTTTGACTATCCTCTTTAATCATGATTCACTAAAACCTTTATGTCTCTGAGTCGCTAAATCATTCTCGTAACTTTGGGTTTATAACGAGATTGTGCAATTGGAGAGAGTCTATAACTTAACCTATTTTTAAACTCAAGTCACATATGAAGTCAGGAAATGCACTGAGTCACATGATCTCCAAACCTTTTGTTAACTCTAGTTTATATTGGGAGATTACCCAACTTCCCTTTGATCAAATTTTGATCCAATGATCGCTGCTAAGTCTCCTGATCAAAATGGAATATGCTTTTCCTTTACGAGACTAAGAGACTGGGGGAGTCTGCAAGTCGCCAGATGATTTGAAATATTCTATTTTTATTGCGTGACTTACAGACCTAATGCAAAGTGTAAATGCACACATAGAAATTGAAGAACTTAAGTTTCCCAAAAAGAGTATAAGGAAATAGAACAAGTCCTGGATAACTAGGGCTTATCAAATACATAGGTTCCTCAACACTTAGTTATTTTGCATGGGCAGGAGTAAAACAGAGACTGGAAAAGACTACAGAGGACACAACCAAGACCAGAAAATTTAAGGTCTTTCTCATAGGCTAGGCTCTACCCTCATGGGAGCCTCATTTTACCCCACCTATAGCCAAAATTTTTGTAATGGGGAAAATTTGGGTAACATTCTTGGCGATTTTTGTGGGATGTCTACCTGCTAGATATTGAGAACCAATAGCGTTTGACATCCATTGGGCATAGAGTCATCACTTGATCAAAATAGAAACTTGGAAATAGATTGAAACCAGGAGGAGAAACAACTAACCGTGCATGAGAAATTCAAGGAAAGCAGGAAATTAATCTAGAAAGTAGGAACATAGAACAAAGAATCTGTTTACAATAATTGCAAGGAAGAACAAACCTCAAAACAAGGTTTGAAATGGAAACCATTTACAGAAATGGGAAAGGGATCTCCTCCCAGAGTTGATAGCTGAAAAGCATTATGTTCCTTGCATTCTGTGATGATGAATGGACCTCTCCAGAAGGAATCAAATTTATTATGTCTACCAGGCTTTGATTTGAATTCATTCCATTTGAGGACTACATCCCCAATCTTGAAATCTCTAGCCCTGGCTCTCCTATCAAAGATTTTCTTTGTTTGCATCTAATTGAATTCCATATCTTTCATGGACTTATCTTTGTGTTCTTCTAATTCCATAATTTGAGCATACCTGACTTGCAAAGGATCTCCTTCCTCAAACAAGACATACTGAGTAGCTAAGTCTAGGGCTGGAAATTCAATTAAAATGGATAACTTAGATTCTCTTCCATACACTAACATGTAAGGAGAATTCCCAATGATTTTCTTTGGGGTAATTTTGTCTAACCATAAGGCAGATCTCATTTTGGTGTGCCAATCTCTTTGGTTGTCTTGTAGGGTCTTCTTGATTATCTTGATAAAATTCTTACTGGTTGATTCTACCAAACCATTACCCTGAGGGTAGTAGTTTGAACTTTTGTTCAAATGAACACCGTATTTGACTACCCATTTAGTCACTCTTAGGCCTATAAATGCTAATGCATTATCTAAAACAATGGAGTCAAGGATACCAAATCTTTGAATTATATCATCATAAAATCTTAGGACAACATTCTCATTTGCTTCTCTCAATGCAACTGCCTCTGTCCATCTGGTGAAATAATCTATTGTAGTAATTATCCATTTATGTCCTACACTAGATGGAGGATTGATCATGCCAATGAAATCTATACCCCATTTCATGTAAGGTTTCTCTATTCTGATGGGCTGAAGGGGCAAGGCTGCAAGTTTTTCTTTTCCTGCAAACATAGCACATTTGATGCATTTTCTTACATAATCATGGCTATCCTTGAAGATAGATGGCCAATAGTACCCAGCCCTCAGGATCTTAAAAGCAGTAGTCCTAGGAGAGAAGTGACCTCCAAAAGGTCCATCATGAAATTTAAATAGGACACCTGCTATCTTTTATGAACCTATGCACCTTAAAAGGACACCGTTGTGATCTTTTCTAAAAAGAATTTCATCTATTAGCACAAAAGGAACAAATTGTAATCTATAGTATCTTCTTTTTGTGGGGTCTAGATCTATAGGGAATTCCCCTATTTTTAAATAATGAATCATCGTAGGCAACCAACCTGTTGTCTTGGCATGATCTTCTATTTAATGCATAACTAGATATGCATCCATTTACTCTGATTTCTTTGAACTCTCATCCTCTGTCAAATGCTCACAAAGACCTCTTCCTCTAACTAGCTTGGTGATTTGGATATCAATGTCAAATTCCATGACCTTGGTAATCCAACCAACCCTTTTTTCATTCAGGTCCCTAGAAGGCAGGAATTATTTGACACTTGGGTGAGTAACTTTCAATCATACCTTATTGTGGGTTAACAGATATCTAAACTTTTTAAGACTCTTTACCACATCAAGTATGTGCTTCTCCACAAAAGAATATCTTTGTTCATATTATTCTAAACCTTTGCTAAAGAAAGCAATAGGTTGCTCCAATCCTTCAGAATTTTCTTGGGTCAATATTGCAAAAATAGCATCTGATCCTCCATAAGCATAGAGGATAAAATCCTTACTAAAATTTGGGTTTAACAAGGCATGAGCTTTTGTCAGAGACTCTTTGATAGCTTGGAAACTGGTTTTCCCTTCTTTTCTCCAACAGAAAGATGTATTCTTCTTTAGCATTGTTGTCAAAGGCTTTAGTAGATCTACAATATTAGGCAAGAAACACCTGACAAAGTTAATCCTTCCTATAAAAGATTGGAGGATTTTCTTGTGATGTGGTAGGGGTAGCTCTAGAATAGCTGCAATCCTCTCAGGGTCCACTATAATTCTTTTCTTGGATACTATATACCCTAATATTTTTCCTTCATGGACTACAAACACACATTTCTTGGGATTAACAGATATCCCAAATTCTCTACACCTTTCAAATATATTCCTCAGATGTTTGATATGGTCTGCTACATGTTTAGAATAAATAGTTATGTCATATAAATAGACTAGTACAAAATTATACATGAGGCTTTTAAAGGCCATATCCATTGCCTTTTGAAAAGTAGCACTTGCATTAGACAAACCAAAGGGAATTTTTCGATAAGCCATGGTCCCCCACTTGGTTGTAAATGCAGTCTTATATTGATCTTCTAAATGAACCAGGATCTGGTTGTATCGTGAGTAGCCATCCAATAATGAAAATCTCTCAGCTCCAGAGACACATTGTAGAATTTTCTCCATAGATGGTAATGGATGGTGGTCTTTTAGGGATGCCCTATTAAGGTCTCTAAAGTCAACACATAGCCTCAACTCCCCGTTCTTCTTCCTAATAGGAACAAGGTTGGAAACCCAACTAGTGTGCTCAATGGGGTAGATGATACCACTCTCTATTAATTTGAGTACTTCTTTATGCATAAGTGGTTCTAACTTGAGGTTTACATGCCTTTGTTTCTGCTTGACTGGTTTGGCGTTAGGCTCCAATTCAATGGCATGTTAAGCAAGGGAAGGATTAAATCCCTTGAGGTCCTCATATTTCCATGCAAACACATCACTAAATTATTGAAATAATAAGGTGTAATCTTGCCTTTCTGAATTAGTATTCACCTTCCCAAATTGTAAACTTTTACCTTGCTCTTAACTCTAGTTCAATACAATGCTCTTGTCAGACTATCATGCCAACTTTACTCTTCTACATTTGGTCATCTTTGTTGAAGACAACTTCTAGGGTGACAAGCCCCTTAGGCATCTTATTAGATCTTAGTTGTATCACTTGATCACCATAGTTCTATAATAGTCTATCTTGGTTATGTTCTGAGAAGACGTCTTCTTCAAATAAGAACTGCAGAATTTTCTCATCACTGTCAAACACTTGCCAATTGACATTGTTATCAAGAATAGAAGGTCTAACAATCACTTTGATATGCTTTTGATCCCTTTCTTTTGAAACACTATTATGAATGTCATACTGAGATCCAAAAATAGCTAATCTATCTACATTCTAATTTAATTTCCTAGGGATTGCAACAATATTGAAAGCATGGAAATCTTCAATTGCATCCCAAACTTGATGCTTATATGCCCTCATCATATCACTTTTAATTGCATTTATCCCTCTCACTTGGCTGACAACCAGCTCACTGCCACCATATACTTTTAGGGCTCAGACCCCTCTTATTCTTGCCCATTCCAATCCATTCACTAGGCTCTCATATTCAGTAGTGGTGCTAGTGCAAGAGAAACTAAACCTAAAGGCTGCATAATAATTCTCCCCTTTTGGAGAAACAAGTATTGCACCACCACCAGCTCCATGTGTGCTTCTAGCACCATCGAAGTATAGCTCCCAAACTTGGCTGCATTGATCTTCTATCTCGGTGTTTGTCTTGGAAAGATTTGGCTCTGTGCAAACTTCTTCTTGAATCAAATAAGTCCCCAAACCAGCATCCCAAATGACATTGGCTTGGGCCTCAGAGGCTCTCTGAGATTCTATTTCATCTTAGCATGAAACCTTGGATCTAATAGAACACAACTTTCTAGATAGGCTTGCATAAGTATTTCATAGAGAGGTCTGAGATAAATAAAGGCTATCCAGGGAAAGAAGCAATTTCACAAACAACAGCATATTCACTATAAATAGACACGGAATATGACCTACAAACAAACATCCACTTCTGCAATTGGGCACAGGAATGAGACAAAATGACAGGGGACTGAAGAATATCCACAAACTCATCTAAATCAAATCATCCAAATTAGTACACAAAATTGTAGAAAGAAAGAGGGCTCATGAGCTCCAATATTTCTCTAAAAAATCATTCAATATATTCTAATTCAGTAAGAGAAATTTAGACAAGAAAGCCCAAGGACAGAGAAAATGTCACAAAAAGCCTTTGCAATATCTGAATATCAATGAAAGATTACAGACTGTAAAAATCAGAGGGAAGAGAAAATTTCACGGATAACTTCTAAGTAAGGAAAACTCTGAGCTCTAAAAGCTCTAAAAATAACCATATATATATATATATATATATATATATATATATGTTCCTCCTAGCACATAGGCTCAAGGAAACAATCTAATCTGATTAGGGTTACAATTGATTGCAATAGAATAATTAGAAAACCCTAACACTGTCAATTCTTCTCATAAATGCATCATGAAATATATTTGATCAATCAGATATATCTCTAAAATCCTTCCCATCACCATAACTCTGCCTCTAAGAAATCGGTCGATCCATTTACTTCTCTACAAGTCATTTCTGTCATAACTTCTGAGATTAGATATTTGAATTTTTTAAACGTTTTGAAAGATAACAGTCATAGCTGGCTTGAGATATTTTATCCACGATTGAGATTTTAATTGATTTTTCTTTAAAATGTGACTGTCAATCTTCCCTTCTGAATTGACCATGACTTTAACCTGTGCCTCTACCTTTGGCTACCTTTTCCTTTGTCACTAGATCTCCTAACCTTTTCTTTAACTTTAGTTCCTTCCTGAGACTTGGCGACTACATACCTCCTTTGCATTGCTTTCAAAATTTTACTCCGCTTTGACTATCCTCTTTAATCATGATTACTAAAACCTTTATTTCTCCGAGTCGCTAAATCATTCTCCTAACTCTGGGTTTATAACGAGATCGTGCAACTGGAGAGAGTCTGTAACTTAACATATTTTTAAACTCAAGTCACATATTAAGTCGGGAAATGCACTGAGTCACATGATCTCCAAACCTTTTGTTAACTCTAGGTTATATTGGGAGATTACCCAACTTCCCTCCGATCGAATTTTGATCCAATGATCGCTACTAAGTCTCCTAATCAAAATGGAATATGCTTTTCCTTTACGAGACTTAGAGGCTGGGGGAGTATGTGGGTTGCCAGATGATATGGAATATTCTATTTCTATTGCACAACTTAGAGACCTAATGCAAAGTGTAAATGCACACATGGAAATTGAAGAACTTAAGTAGCCCAAAAAAGAGAATGAGGAAATAGTGTTAGATTTGCTGAACTGCAAATCAACCCAAGAAACCTGCATGCATAACTGTCACGAAGTAGAAGCAAAAGACAGAGGAGAAAGAAGAAGCTATGGTGGCCAAAAAGCCAGAGAGTTGAAAACTATGTTGCAAGAATAATCTTCTATTAACAACAATAAAATGATTACAATCTCTATGAAGAAATGAAAGCGGTGATTCCTTATAAAGGATACCGAAACCCTAAAAGGGAAACTTCTAGGAAATAGAAACTGCCTAAGTGAAACTTAAGCACTAAAGAGTAACTTAATTAATTACTCTAACACCCCCCCTTAAGTGTAACTTAGGGAGAAGCAAAATAACTAACTACTACAGAAAGCAGGAAAGATGGGTCCCGGCAACTAGGCCTGATCAGGTACCCAAAATAGAAAGCAAACTAGATGAAGGAAACAGAGCCTTCAATCTAGGGAAAGTCCCAGAGAGAGGAACAAGAAAAGAGCAAGAAGCATCTCCAAAGCATGAACTGAAAACTCTGTCAGAAGAGACTGCTGGAACCCCCACTAAAGTGCATGACCAGGTAGAGAAGACAAATGTCTGAAGAGCTGATCAATCAAACCAGGAAGCAAT
>MU227482.1:276618-296976 GCA_018584345.1 Thuja plicata
AAGGAGAAATGTAAGAGGCTTACCGACAATGACAAAGCCAGACAACATCATGTGCAAGAATTGTCAAAAAGGTAAAATGACTAAGTCTAGTTTCAAAAGTAAAACCCATACATCTGATGACATTCTATAATTAGTCCATACTGGTTTATGTGGACCAATGAGGACAAAGAGTTATTATGGAGATAGATATTTTATTCTCTTTGTTGACGATTACTCTAGAATGATGACAGTCATGTTTCTAAAAGATAAATCTGAAGCATTCAAGATGTTCAAATGGTATAAGGCTATGGTAGAAAAACAAAGTGGTAAGGATTTGAAATGCTTGAGGTTAGATAGATGAGGAGAATTTATATCAGATGAATTCACTAATTTCTGTAATGAGCATGGTATAAAAAGACAGGTTTTTGCACCAAGAACACCAGAACAAAATGGGATTGCTGAGAGAAGGAATAGATCAATAGTTGATTGTGCTAGAACATTGATGATAGAGAAAGGCATCACCCAATTCCTTAGGAGGGAAGCTGTCAGTACTTTTGTCTATACACTAAATAGAGTAAAATTAAAGAAAGACACCTTATGAGCTATGGTATGGTAAAACACCCAATGTAAGTTACTTCAAAATCTTTGGTAGTCAATGTTATGTCGTAAAGGATGATAGAAATGGAAATATTGAAGCCAAGAGTGATGAAGGTGTTTTTCTAGGGTATTCCACCAAGAGCAAAGCCTATAAATGTCTCATCAAGGCTTCAAAAAAAAAAATGTTAAAAGTAAAAATGTAAAGATAGATGAATTTGCAGAAAAGAATGAGCTGGAAAGCACAAAAGAACCAAAGGACTACAATAAGTTTGTATACTATGAAGAACTCAAAACTCTACTTAAGCAATAGTGCCTAATTCCCAAACAACAGAATGTTGCAACCGACGGCAAGAATGTTGTTACCAATGGTCTGGATAATAATCAGAATATTGTGCAAGGTGATGAAGAATAGAATGAAGATCAAAATAATGATCAAGCTGATACACAAAGAGTTGTACTTGTACTTGCAAGATATGTAAGAAGGAACCATCCAAAGATCCAGATCATAGGAGATAAGAAAGCTGGTACAAGAACAAGAAGTAATTCTTTAAACTCAAATTGTTTAATTTGTGAGCTTGAGCCAAAATTTGTCAATGCTGCACTAGATAATGAGGAATGGATCAGTGCTATGAATGATGAGATTGAATAGATTGAGAAGAACAAGACATGGTCACTTGTGCCAAGACAAGATGACAAGAATGTCATTGGTACAAAATGGATATTCAGGAATAAGTTGAACAAGAATGGAGAAGTCACAAGGAACAAAGCAAGACTAGTATGCAAGGGGTATGCACAAGAAGAAGATATAGACTTTGGAGAGACCTTTGCACCCATTGCTAGGATAGAAGGAGTAAGAATACTACTTGCTTGTGTTGAATTCAAAGGATTCAGAGTATATCAAATGGATGTCAAGTCAACATTCCTAAATGGAATACTTGAAGAAGAGGTATACATTGAGAAACCAAAAGGATTTCTCGATCCAGACAAGAGAAACATGGTATGTAGACTTCACAAAGCCTTGTATGCATTGAAACAAGCTCAAAGAGCCTGGTATGAATGACTTCATTCCTATCTTATAAGTATTGGATTTGTAAGGACTAGTGAAAACATTAATCTTTATTTGAAGGAAAATACTGATGCTAACACTTTGATTGCTGAAATATTTGTTGATGATATCATATTTGGAGGCAATGATATGCTATGAAAATAATTTTTTAATGAGAAGAGAAAAGAGTTTGAGATTTATATGTTTGGAGAGATCAATTTCTTTCATGGTCTATAGGTCATTCAACAAAGTGAAGGTATTTTCATTACACAATCCAAATACATCAAAGAGGTCCTGAAAATATTCAAGATGGAAGATTCCAAACCAGTTGGAACACCGATGGATACTGGATGTAAGTTAACAAAGGAGGACAAGACAACAGAGGTAAATCAGACTTTGTATAAATCAATGATTGGAAAACTCATGTATGTTGTACACACTAGACCAGATATTGCACATGTAGTAGGAATTGTTGCTAGATTTTCTACTAACCCTAGGGAATCACATATGACTGCTGTGAAAAGAATTCTAAGATATCTAAAGAACACTAAAGAATTTGGCTTATGGTATAGAAGAGAAGGCAAATTTGAACTTAAGGTGTTTATCGACATTGATTGGGCTAGAAATCTTGATGATCGGAAGAGCACAACTAGAGGAGCATTCTTTATAAGTGACAGACTTGTCACATGGATTAGCAAGAAGCAAGGATGCATCTCTTAGTCTACTGTAGAAGCAGAGTATGTTACTGCTGCTGCAAATTGCTCAAATATTGCATGGATCAAATAGTTGCTAGAAGGTATGCATATGAAGATCTCAGAACCAGTAATTATCTATTGTGATAACACCAGTGCAATAAACATTTCCAAGAATCCTGTCATGCATGCAAAGACTAAACACATGGCCATCAAGTATCATTATTTGAGAGAACAAGTTCAAGAAAAAGAGGTGACACTTGAGTATGTGCAATCAATAGAACAATTAGCTGATATCTTCACCAAGCCACTATCCAAGGATACATTTGAGTACTTGAGAAAGAGACTAGGGGTCAAACCCTTGTCTACTAGTCAGTAATATAACTGAAGGTTGCATCAACCTACATATTATCATAATATCATTCATGTTGATGCAAGCAAACAAATGAACTTAAAAAATACATCTATATACAGACAGGTATATACCAGAACCAAGCACCAGAGCATATTGTTGTATTGCTGATGGATAAGGGAAATTCAAGGAATATATTATGGATGGAAAGAAAAGATTGTTTGACATGAATGTCAGATATTTGTGAGATATTTGTTTGGCATTGTTGTTAAAGGGAGAGAGATTATCCATATTATCACATTCTTTAAAAAAAGGGAGAGAGATTATCCATTATCATATCACTCCAATAGGGAGAGATCATATCCTAAGGGAGAGAAAGTTGTATAAAAGATTACACAAAGGGAGAGTTGTTGAAAAGAGAAAAAGACATCACAAAAGAGAAACTAGTCAAACAAGAGAAATTGACACAAGAAGAGGACTCAACACATCATAAGAAAAAGAGCTGAAAGAATCAAATCTAAGCTAAAACAAAGCTTGCCAGAGATCAGCCATTTATCGGTTATCAAAAAAAAAGATTGGTAGTTTGATGAATCTCAACTATTGTATTTCATATTGTATTAGAAATAGTATAGTGTGGTAATATAGTATGTTTCAAACAATGCCAAAGGGTGAGATTGATGACATGTAACTGATTAAATATTTGATAATGTTAAGTTGAAGATAATACAAGGCATTAAATTAGTTAATGGTTTGTATTGTCATTGATGTCAACTTGATATCATCTAAATGGTCATGTACATAATGACAAAGACTTCAAAGAATCAATGAAACAAAGGCTATGCTTTTAGTAATGCATAAAAGTAAAGTATTCACTAAGTGCCAAATAACACCGATGGAGTGCACATCATCGATAAATGCAAAGAAAAAAGTCACTGTGATACCTGACGAGCAGAAGATAGTGTTTCCTAATGAAGCAAAACCACAGGATGCCCGACGAGTTGAAAATAGAGTTTCCTGACGAGTAAAAATCCAATGATGCCTGACAGACGGAGATCCCGAAGCTAGCTAGAGTCACGCTGATGGAACTCTCAGTTGTCACCGATGACTAACTACAGAGTTGACCGAAGGAATAGAGAGTTCAGAAAACAAAAAAAATATCTAGCTAGCAAGAGCTAAAGATTTACTTAACTGATTGTTTTCTTTGTTTTATTCGACTAGAGTTAAGTAATTGATTTAAAGAATATTTGTATAGTTGGAAAGAAGATAACTACAAGATAAATCAGGAGTTATGCTTTAAATAAAATTTGTTGGATTGTTTTTCATGCCAAGAATCAAGAATCCAGAAACAGTAAATATCATGTCTATATAAGAGAAAAGCTTAATTCATTTACGAATGGGATTAAGGGGAGTGTATAGAAAGAGGATGCTGAAGAGAAACTCACAAAGAATAACTTCATACAATCCTTATCAATCAAGCGGAAGGAGAGCTAAAGAATTCTATAGACACCGATGAACAGTGAAGCACAGTATCACAAAGTAGAAAGTGTGGAGCACAAAGAATTGAATTGATACATTGATTAGAGAGGTAATGTACTTAAATAGATCTGAAAATCTGAAATTCAAAGTTGCATCATGAACAGGTCATAGTGTTTCAGTTTAACCATTGAATCATCAAGTCTATAAATAGAGGACTTAACAGTCTTCTATATATTGAGGTACATCCCAAGGAGTGCCAAAAAGGATGACTCATGAAAGTAGCATTGGACTTTCCTGATACCTATTAATAGTCTAACAAGGAGGCTGATTCAAGGATGGTAGCAATAGATGCCTGATACTAAATGAAAACCTCTAAGTATAAAATCCTCTAACAAGGTCGCACTTAACAATGTGTTTGTAACCTTTAACAGGGTTGGCTCCTAACAGGGCTCACTTCAGAAAAGTGAAAATTTGGGGTACCGGTCCCAGTGGTTTTTCCCTTAATAGGGTTTCCACATTAAAAATTCATGTGTTATGTGTGTATGATTCATTTCTTTATTGTTTTGTATCTGACATAGTTAACATTGGGTTGATTGGTATACTCTTCTTATTTACTAAATTTCAGTAAATAGTTATACTACTTATCGATAATCAAGGAGAATAAGGACAAACAAGGAAAATTGACAGATAGTTAAATCATTATAGGTATTTCATGGCATGCATCTTGTAGGGACTTAATAATCTGAGGTTTATTTGATTGGTGGTTAAATGTTTGAAGGATAAAATTTTGAGGCCACTGATTCACCCCCCTCTCAGTTATTACTAACAGTATGTTTACCGATAAGCAATCTTTCATTTACTGAAACATAGTAAATAGCTAGAGTATACCGATCAATCCAGAATAGCATATGTGAAATGTAAAAAAATAAAGTAATGAAACATAAACACATAACACAAGGATTATTAACGTGGAAACCCTGTTAAGGGAAAAACTACTAGGACCGGTACCCCAAATTTTCACTCTTCTAAAGTGAGTGTTAGCTCTTTTTCTTGTTGGAATCAATTCAAACAGCAATAAATGTCTGACCCTTTATTCCCAACTTAGATTCATACATGAACAAGGCTAATTAACAAGGATGCTATCCTTCTTCACTTTGAGCTCCACAAACTTAGGCAGGTGCAACTATCTTGAGATTCACTGATTCACAGAGAATCTTACAGTGGATCAAGGATTTAAAATCCTTCTTCTTTTTAAGTTCTAAGAACTAGGAAGGCTAACCTATTGATTCTCTCTTTAAGAAATCACTAAAGTGAATTGTATTCAATACAATTAACTAGACATGTATTTGAGATAATAGAAACATAAAGATTGATTAATATTGGATTGATGATAACAACCACTTGTCAGCATTTTAGCTAGTGCCTAATCATGGGTGATAGAGTCAAAATAAACACACATGTATCAGGGATAATTAACTAAAATATTAACAAAACCTTAGATGGAATTCCTTACATACTATCCTCTCATCCTCATACCCCTGTATCAAATTCCTGCATAAACCCTAACCCTCTGCAATTACCTGCAAGATTTAAACTCTCCTTGAAAGCAACTCACAATCAATGACATAGCTACCTTATAACCAACATAGTCAAATTGCCTTACAAATTGAACATACAAGAACTAAGAGTAAATACAAAAAGACATCATTGGTGTAAAAATGAAGATTCCATTGTATTTCACTAATATAAACTTGACATCAGTACATTCAAAGACTCAAAACCAAAGCTTAGACACAATTCAGAAGTCTGCTTTGCATTTTTTATTTTACCATCCCTTTTAGAATATTACAACTTGGTATTTATAGATAGCCCTAGTCATCTTGGAATCCTTTTTGAAAATAAGGATGCAACAAGCTTCGGATGACTAGGCTAGAGGACAAAATTCATTTTACAGATGAGACAAAAATCAGGCAGAGGGAATAATAAATCTTTGTTACAAGCCATGTAATCTTTTGTCTTATGACTGTCTGAATGCTTGATGCTACTCTAAATTTTTTGGGTCCTTATCATCTGGAATATGTCCTCTTAATGATGTAGAATCCTTGATCTTGATTTGTTCACATAGCTCAGCATCTTTGGTGCTCGCTGTCACTTGTATATTTACTGCCTTATGCTACCTGAGTGACCACACCATGCTTGCTCACCCAAGTGGTAAACACCTCATCATCTGGCCAACTGAAATTGAGCACCTCATCCTTCTAGATGTTGAGCTCCTCCCAATCAACATTGGCCTTCTCAATTTCTGCTTCCCAGGATTCAAAAAATGCCTTGGCTTTATTTATAATATCAATAGTTAGCACAAACCAGCCAAATATTTCCCAATGTAATAATAATTTTTGTTATACTGGTTAGTGCTTCATTCAGTTGCCTTAGCCATAGGGCTTCATTCTTTATGTTCCCATCCATTTTTAACAAATTGGGAAACATTTTATATCTATCCCTGGAGAACTCTCCTCTTAATTTTTCTACTCTTCTGATGACCATGTTCTTCTTGGTGTCCAAGTTGACCATTGATTTGAGAAATTTGTGGGTTCTTGTCAGAATAATGTCAATATTGTTTTGTTCCTTTGAGAGAGAGTAAAAGGATTTGACATGGGCTGCCTTCCCCTTTCAGTTATCAACTATTAGATCCCACTGCTCCTTTCCCTCATCACGACTATTCAATATGCTAGCAATCTTCTTTCCCAATAAATACAGGTTGGAAAGGTTAACCTCACTAGCACATCTCTTGAGGTTGGAATATCTTTGGTTAGAACACCTTTGCTTCACCGATTCCTCAGCCTCTTTATATGTAGGGGAGTCTTCAAGATCCCTCTTTCCCTCTCTTTCTAACCTTGATCTTTCATTTAAAAACATGTTCTTTTCATCTTCCAACTCTTCTCTCTTAGCATCAATGGCCTCCTGGGTAGTTGAACTCAAAGGTGCAGGGGACAGGGGATAAGTCACAAATGGACTAGATGAGGAGGGTTGGTGAGGCTCCTGAGAAATTACCCTTTGGGGCATTAATTGTACCTTTTTCTTTCCTTCCAAAGTTGCTATTCTGTTATCTTTTAATAGGGACTTGACCCTTTCATCATTGTAGGCTTTGAGTAAAAACTCATATTTCATGTTCAGGCTATCATATGCCTCTTTCTCTTTCTCATCCACTCTCAGGCTTAAACTGGCTATTTTAAAGGCTAAGTTTGCTGCCTCTATACCCGAGGTGTCAGAAACTCTCTGGACAATGAGGTTTCCAGTATCCTCAATCCCATCATCTTCCTTCACTCTTCTTTTGTCCATCTTCCTTCACTCTTCTTTTGTCTTTCTTCTTTCATGACCAGATGGCCAATGCTACATGGTCTTCACTAAACTGGGCACCAATTGATGTTCCAGCAGTGCTCTTCGATTTTTCTTGCTTCCTGACAGCATCAAAAACTACTGCATCTGCTAAGTCCCATTGAGGAATTATGAGGACTCCCTACTTCTTAACCAATTATCTACCCTCTTTAGGGGTGATCTTATCAAATTTGGAGACCATCTCCTACTTGACCTCATTCTCTATATCATCCTTACCATAATGAGGCTAAGCTTCCTATAACTTCTGACATTTATGATTGAATTCATCTATATGGCTTTTTCACAAAAAATCAATGAATGCCCTAGATTTGATAAAATTGTCATCTGAGAAGAATTTATCACTGGCTTTCTTGGTAACAGGGTCTAATTCCTTACTAGTGAATTCTGCCACTGTGAGGTCAGTTGATGTATGCCTAGGTGCCTCCATCATCCCTTCTTGTAACTCCTAGGAAGTAACAGTGATTTTTGTAGCATTCCTTAACTGAACCAATTGCTCAACAATGGCTTGGTCATCATAGTGCATAGGAGATTGGGAAGGAGAGTACAAATCACTCTCTTGTTCTTTTGCCTCTACCTTTTGTCTCTTGGGAGAGGGCACTTCTTAAGTACTAGCACTTGTTGGCCTTTTCCCTTTATGTTGAGGAGGTTTATCAACTTTGGGCATGATGGTTGTGTAACCTCTCCTTTTGTACACTACATAATCCCCAGGTGGTACCATTCTTCCTTACTGAAGCTTACTTAAAATAGCATGAGCCTTTTCTGGCACAGCTTCCATTAGCCTCTACTTTTTCTCATTTAAGGTCTACATTATTCCCTCAAATAAAGTCATTAAAGACTCAATTTTCTTGGACCATGGGGAGAATACCTTGAGAGGGTCATAAGTCTTATCAAAACTATGCACAAATTCCAAATACTTCTTGGACACCATCCACTTCTCCTTTCTGATCTCCTGGTCACATAAGTCAAAAATATTTCTAATGATATCCTCTAGGTAGTTGAACTGATGATCTAATGTCAGACATTTGGTTCTTTTTCTGAACATACCCATTATAAAGTCCTCATTATCTGCACACCTGGATGTAGATGTTGCTAAGTGATAGGGCTCAAAGTACTTGTCGAATTGGGTCCACCCATTCTTTGTTATGATGAAATGGTGGGCTCTGGTGAGGGTAGGGAAAATGCTTCCCTTCATCTTTCCTGCCAGGGCCTCCTCATGTCATCCACCCAATTACCTTATGATCTCTGCAATTCCAATCTTAAGAGGGACTCTGTAGGGTAGCACATTAGGGGTTCCCCTGAATCCATAAACTCTAATCATTGTAGTAACAGGGTACAAAATTAGATCTACCCAATTATGGGCAATCTTTAGTTCTGGAGCAAACTCCATAGGTCTCAAAAGCCTCATCATTTCATTGTGGACCCTAGAATTTTGATTGCATAACAATGACCTAAGCCTTGTTGTAAAAACCCTATCAAAGTAAACATAACTAGCTTCTTTCCTATCCCATGAAAGATCAATACTCCACAGCTGAACATGCAACTCTTCATTACCCTGGAATTTAGTCAATTATATTTCTTCCTCAAAGAAGTCTGCATGATTGGACAAGAACATGTGCATCATGAGGGAATACCATCCCATTGGTTTCAGTATGTTGTTGTCCTAGATTCCTGGCAAACCTTCATGCATTTGTTGTGCAATGTAAGATGCAAAGTTGAAGACTACTGATAGGTGGGGATGCAAAATCTGAACCACCATGAGCATTATGTGGAAAGGCATTGTTACATCTTCATCTTATCCCAAAACATGGCATAGGGCACTGCACATTTTCCTGGATTTTCCATTAAATAAATCCAATTTGAATGGTTCTAGGGTTCTAGGCCCTACTACAATCAAGTCACCTATTTTGTTGAAGTATCCCTTTAAAGCCTTATCTCTATAATATTCCCTCTGAGTCTGGTATACCTCTTTAAAATATTCAAAGTCAATGTCATCCATATGTACTGAGGTATCATTCAACTTGAAGATTCTTCTAATCTCATCAGCTGAAATAGTCAATAGGACATTTCCCTAGGTATCCTTAACAACCCTAGACACTTTGTCATAAGTGTTTGCAATCAGAGTGAACAAATCAGTATCCATAAACACCCTAGGTGCTATCAATTTTCCCATGTCTAACTCCCAAATATTACAGTCTGGGGTAGGGGCATTCCTTTGACTATATGCAGTTGTAAATAGGGTGAGACCATTAAAAATGGTTTTGACATCTCTTTCCCATCTACCCGAATCATACAGGCCTTCTCCTACTTTGAGATGGGAATTCAATGGAACTATCCTCTTGATTTGGGTCGCATCACCTATAGATCTCGACAACTATTGTAGTAAATCCTCCCTAACATTTCTCTTCTGGTAGTCTACTTCTCCAGAAATTTCAATCCTAGGGGCCATTCTGAATCTAGGGATTTTTCAATATGAATTCAGATTTTAAGATAAGAATTCTAAAAACCCTTTTGAACTGCAAATATCACTCAGAACCTCAATGCTGGTGAATCAGAAAATCTTACCTATTTTGCAAAGTTGTCACGTGGATCTAATTACCTCTACAATTCCATTTTTTGCTTGAATGACTTTGGTGAATTATTGTGACTACAAGTCAACTTAACCAATTTTATGGCTTCAATCAAATTAGTCATTCAAATTGAATTCAGCTAGAGTGGCCACACATTTTGCAATCAATTTGCAAGCTTCAATTTTGTGGCTTAACAACTCTCTGCAACTTATTTTGACAACTTTGAATTTAAGCCATAGATATTGAACATCATTTTCTTCATCTGACGGCTATCTTATTTTCATGGAAACAACTGTTTATCTAGGACATGTGTCAACACCACTTCATCACTTACCCATTAGATTTTGAGCACTTTACCCTTAAGTGTTTAAGAAAACTGTTAGATTCTTTTACTTTTGTAACCTTATTAACATTACTTAAGTGCCATACATGACCCACCTTTTGTGCCACGTGTCGCCCAAACATAATCGCTTGCCCATTAGATTTTGTTCACTTTTCCCCTAAGTGATTAAGCTGACCATTGATATTTACCATAGATGCTGCTCCTTTAACTCCACCTTTACGACCTCAACAGGCCCCACTAGGACACATGTTGCTACCGCTTAGTGGATTACTCTTTAGATTTTGAGCACTTTATAGTTAAGCCATTAAGCTGACCGTCAGATGGGAAATAAGTTAATTGATCTTTAATTATCATCAACTCTGAGTATCTAGGTCCACCAACTTCCAGATGTCAACACCTCTTAATGGCTTAACCGATAGATTTTGATTGGTTTTGGATTAAGCTATTAAGCAGGCCGTCCGATCAAAAAACATTTTCTCACCACATAAGATAATGAAATAAAAGGATTTTCTCAGCGGCATGACTTAGGGAATATTAAAGTGGTTAGAATAATACAACTTTATTTTCCAACCCTTTTAATGTGAATACATGAATTATGACAACTTAACTGACAGAAAAAGAAATGCGAAAATAGAACCCGCCAAGACACTTAGGGCATTTAGATTCAAACTCGAATAGGCTTATAACATATACTTGAGGGTTCAAGCATTTTTTAGCATTTTCAACTAGGTCAAAGGTAAGAACAAATTTTGCAGAGGCATGAGAATAATTTTAACCATGAATTTGAATCCTTGGACACCATAGATGACAAGGGACCTCAATAAATTTACAAGGCATAGTTCAAACATGAAATAGCACCAACAATGGCTCTCTCTGAGGATGTTTAAACACTAGTTCATAACAAGAACCATAGATCTCTGCAAAAGAAAACCGCAAACTAGACTAACCCAAAATTGGAAACAAACACACAACAAAAAGGAAACACACCTATACATATAATACATATTACTATGCATGGAAAAGAGAAGTTAATTAAAGAAATTTTTTAGGAATTGTCCATGCACTGGAAATTCCTGTTATTCATCATCCAGAGTCTTGAGGAAATAGGAATCTTTTCCAAAGATCTATGGTATAACAAAAGGCCCTATCCATAATGATTCAAACTTCTTGTGTTTACCTTTGTATTCAGCTCTGGTATTCCATTGCAGTACAAAGTCACCAGGCTAAAAATTTCTCTCATCTGCCCTTCTGTCAAAAAGATATTTTATTTTTTGTTGCAATTTAATGTTTTCTTTTTGGCTTTCTCTCCTTATTTCATCCAATTCTACCAACTGAACCATCCTTTCTTCCATAGGTTCAGGAACTTCCATTTGTTCATTTTGGATAAATTTATAAATTGGGAGCAAATTGTTGATAGGCATTCTTGACTGAACACCATAAACCAATTCAAAGTGATATTTTTCAGTGGCCTTCTTGATAGTGATCCTATCAACCCAGAGGGAAAGTTTCAATTTAACATGCCAAGCTCTCTTATTCCCTTCCAAAGTCTTTTTTAAGATTTGTAAAATACTCTTTTTACTGGATTCTGCCTGGCCATTGGCTTGAGGGTGATATGGGGATGAATAAGACATAATAATTCCCATAACATAACAAAAGTCAGTGAATTCTTTAGATCTAAAGGACATGGCATTATCCATTACCAATTTAAGGGGAACACCAAATCTTGTAATTATATTGTCCATTAGAAAATCAATAACCATGGTGCTTGTTTCTCTCTTAGTTGGGATTGTCTCTAACAAATTTGTAAAATAATCAGTTATCAGTAAAATCCAACTATGCCCCCCACTTGATTTCTCAACAAACTCTCCTATAAAATCCATTCCCCACATAGAAAAGGGAGCCTCTGCTACTACAGGGTTTAACAATAATGCTCTTGAATGCTTCATCTTACTTGAGAACCTTTGGCATGGCTCACATTTCCTAACAAAAGTGTAAGCATCTTGAAACAAACAAGGCCAATAATATCCATCCCTTAGAATTTTATGAGCTGTTGACCTAGCAAAATAGTGCCCTCCAAAGATTCCAGCATGCATTTCTTTCAATACCTTCTCTGATTGACCTTTATCAAGGCATAATAATAAGATCCCATCTCTATTTTTCCAGAATAAATCACCCTACAATAAAACATATTTCTAAGATTGCAATCTCAAACTCCTCCTTTGGTTGTCATTCAAATCATCTAGACATTTAGCATTTTTCAGAAAATATACAATATTGGCGTACCAGGGTTGCATTTCAATACTTGTCAAGGAATTCTCATCAGTATCAACACTGTTAACTTGGACCAAATCCAAATTTTCTTCTGTCATCAACTTTTCCAATCCTAACCCCCTCACTAATTTGGTGATATGGATGTCTAGATCAAACTCTTGAATTTTATTTATCCATTTACACCTTTTCCCTGTTACTTCATTCTGAACCAAAATGTCCTTAACAGCAGCATGAGGAACATATGCATTTATTTTTTCACATACCAAATAAGGCCTAAAATCCTTGACTACCTTCAACAGAGAATAATCTTGTTTCTCCATCAACTGATAATTTAATTCAGTTGACTGCAATGATTTGCTAAAAAATGCAATGGGATGTTTAAATCCTTCACCATTCTTCTGCAATAAGACTGCTGCAATAGTATGAAATGAAGAAAAGGTAAAAAAAGAAAAGGGCTTTGTGTAATCAGGGGATACAAGGACCGGTGATTCTTGAATAGCTTGCTTTATTTTTTCAAAGGCTAACTGAGCCTCTTGGTCCCATTCAAACTTTACACTTTTCTTCAACAATTTGACAATAGGTTTAACCAATTCTGCAAAGTTGGCAATAAATCTCCTTACAAAATTGATATGTCCTAGAAATGACTGTATTCATTTTAGATTCTTAGGAGGAATCACTTTCTGAATAGATTCTACCCTTTCAGGGTCTATTCTGACTCCTTGTTTTGACACTATGTGTCCCAAAAGCTTCCCCTCAGTGACAGCAAAGTGACACTTCTTTGGGTTTAAGGACACCCCATATTCCAATGCTTTTTAATCACCTTTTCCAAATGATTGCAATGATCCTCTACTCTTTTTGAGAAGGTTGTCAAGTCATCTTGGTATACTACCATTAGTGAATCTATAAGGTCTTTAAAAACCACATCCATAGCCCTCTGAAAAGTTGCACCAACATTCTTCAACCCAAAAGGCATGCGAGCATATACATAAGTGCCCCAAGGAGTAGTAAATGATGTCTTGAATTGTTCTGATTCCTTAACCAGCACCTATTTGTACCCCAAAAATCCATCCATCATAGACAATAGGTCATAGCCAGTGACTTTATGTAACATAGCCTCCATGATTGGTAGTCCATAATTATTTTTCAGTGATGCTACATTTAAGTTTCTAAAATCAACACACAGTCTTATGTCCCCATTTTTCTTTCTCACAGGAACCAAATTAGAAACCCAAGATGAATGTCTTATAGGTTGGATAATACTTGCATCTCTCAGTTTCATCAATTTTGCTTGCATCTTGGTAGCCAGTAGTGGATTAATAGGCCTTTGTTTTTTCCTGAAGGATTTTACATTTTCTTTAAGAGGGATATCATGCTGGAAAAGATCTTTCTATAAGCTTTGAGGTCCTCATAAGACCAGGAAAAAACATGCTTGTATTTCTTCAACAATTTTATCAAATTCTGTCTCACATTACTATCCCATTTTTTACCAATGTAGACTAGTTGGGGAGATGTTTTAGATCCCAAATCAACTTCCTCCAAATCTCCCACCTTGGCATTGGACTTCTGAGTCATATAATTATCATTTATGCTGAACATGCCTTCCAATTCAATGAACCCTTTAGGATTGTGATTAGTATTCAGTTGGATAACCTCTTGATCAAATACATATTCCTTATTATCTACAATTGGTACTAAAGATTCACAATCAATCTTCTGACCGTCATATTGGTCTACACACTGGATAAACCTAAGAATATCATCATCATCCTCAAAAACTTGCCAATTATGAATATTGTTAGGAACTACAGGCCTACTTTTTATTTCGATCACAGACATGCCAATAAGAGTAACATCATTATTTTTTAGGGCAATTAGTATTCAATTGGATAACCTCTTGATCAAAGACATATTCCTTATTATCCACAATTGATACTAAAGATTCACAATCAATCTTCTGATCGTCATATTGGTCTACACACTGGATAAACCTGAGAATATCATCATCATCCTCAAAAACTTGCCAATTATGAATATTGTTAGGAACTGCAGGCCTACTTTTTATTTCGATCACAGACATGCCAATAAGAGTAGCATCATTATTTTTTAGGAAAAAATTTGCCAGGAAATCTTCCATTATGTTATTTGATCTCTCTACCCATAAGATATTGAAGGCAACAAATAATTCTATCATATCCCAGACAACATACTTATATAATTTTAGTCTGTCATCTTTAGCAACATAATGTTCCCTAATCTGAGATATAATCAACTAGGAATCTCCATGGACTTTTAAACATTTAATACCATGCTTGATGGCAATATCCATTCCCAAGATCAAAGCTTCATACTCGGAAGTATTATTTGTGCATTGAAAAATCAGCAGGAAGGAATACTTGAAAGTGATACTTGATGGGGAAATAAACAAGACTCCTGCTCCAGATTCTTCTTTTGAACATCCTCCATCAAATTAAATTTTCCATAGTCCATTTTGTTGCAACAACAATTCATCCACAATTGGGTCTATATTTTTTAATTGTGGCTTGACCTCTTCAACAATAAAATTCTCCATATCAACATTTATGCAACAATTCAATTCTTCAAGTGGAACCACCTCCACCATATCAGATCACCGGGGTTCCCTGTACAATTTGACCTCATTCCCATTTACAGGGATGATTGCATAGGATAAATCTAATTGCATATTTCCTCCTACTGTTGCTGCCCATTGCCTTGATAAAAGCATACCATAATATGGTTTAGTATCCACTACCACTATGTCCATTCTGTAAGTTTCTTCAGGGAAAGCAACAATTTTCACCTCAATATCCTTCAATGTTCCTATCATAGGAACTTCCCTTTTGTCCATAGCATAGCAAGTCCAGCAGATGTAGTGACCTAGAGGCCTAATTCCTTCATCACATGATAAGACATCACATTTTCTTCTACTCCAGAATCAATCATGTAGTTTTTTACCAAGAAACTATTTACCATTAAGGTGACATGAAATGGATCAACAGACAACGGTTCTTGAGTTATTATATTTCCAATATAAATATTAGAAAATTCCTTGCTCTTTCCTTTTCCTTTCACTAGTGGACCATCTTCTCTGGTAACATTTGGTATCAAAGGTATCTCCTCATGGTTGGGAAAAAATACATCATCTATCCCTTTTAATAGTGTCAGAGCAACTTCTTTATGCTCTTTTATTTTCAACATTTCCATAAGGGGAACTGAAACTTTCATTTGGGTCAAAGCATGTTTCATGTCAAAATGAGGCAATTCAGGGGACATATCACTTATTCTCTTTACTTTCTTGGACTTGTCATTTGGTGCTAATTCTTCTCTTGTTTCTTCATTTTTAGTGTGGTCAAAAGATGAACCTGCTTGTTTCTTATGATTTTCACTCTCTTCTTCCCTGACATGGGAATTCTCAGTAACTCTAGGCGGCTCCCCTTTTACATAAATAGGAACATGCTTAGCTTGAGCTGGTTGCACTATTCTATTTCTTAAGTTATAAGCACTTCTTGCCTGATTAATTTCTGCAATAGTTAAAGACCTATTTTCTTTATCGGTGGGAGTCCTAAAATGAGATTGTGAACTATCATTACCCACCGTATTTATAGTTACTTGTGAAACATCTTCATCCTGATAGTTTTGACAGGGTGAATTTTTTAGTTGATGTTCAGAACAAGATTTATCCTCTGTAGACAAACTATCAGAAAATGATCCAGTATTAGAGGGCCATGGGTATGGTTTCTTCACAGTAAACATATTGATAGAAGGACCTTCTTGTTCTCTCTCCTCTGTTTGATCAAACAGTGCCTGGGCCACTACACATTGATAGGAAGAGTGTGGCATGTTGCAAGCATCACACCAAGGAGTATTCTCAACATAGTTGGCACTATTCCTCTTTAGGGGATCTGGGGTTTCCTTTTCCTTTGGGTTATCTTTCCCATCAGGGATCAGTTTACCATTATTCCAATTTGTCTTGTGGGGGTAATCTCTTAGGTTAGGCTATTTGTCAAATCTTTGGTTGGGTTATTTATTATCACGGTACCCCCCTCTATCATTTTTATCCATTTTAGCAACAAGGTCTTTTACTGCACTCACCAGTTTATCCACTATATCATCTTCTTTGACACTTTTATTGGCTGTTCCCTTCTCCTTCCAAAGCTTATTGTCTTCCCTCTTCCCCACTTTCCCTGATGCTCTCCTATTGCTCTCAATGTCAATTGCTATTTTGTAGGCATCCCTTAAGGTTGTAGGGTTTTTATCTCTGAGTAAATAGGAAATTTTTCCATCAGCAGTATTGATCAGTGGTAAGACACACTTATTCATCTAACCTTAAGACTTGGAAAAGTTTATTCATGGCCTTTTGAAATCTACTGTTAAAATCAGCCATACTTTCATTGGGGAACTTCTTAATGTTATTAAACTCATTTAACATGTATCCAGAATTAACATGCTCTCTATACTATTCCCTAAAAGACTTTGCAAATTCATCCCAGGAAGCGATACTGTCATTTGGTAAATTTCTAAATCAATCCCTAGCATCCTCAATTAAAGATTGAACAAAAAGATTCATAATGACATCCTCATTCTCAATTTCAAAGTCAGTCATCTTATCACTAAAAGCTTTTAGATGTTCTTCACAAGTAACAACATTATTTCCTGTGAACTTAGGGATTCTATCTCTTACCTCATTGGGGATCACATTAGGGTGACCAGGAATGCCTTCAAAGAAGAGAGCTCTATATCTGTTCATGTGGACATGCCTTCTTTGTAAATTTCCCAGCTCACTATTACCATTTGGTCCAGCAGCAACTTTGATGTTGAACAGGTGGGTGAACACTTTGCTTAGGATTAGTAACTTGAATGCTTGGGCTAGGACCACTGGGCTGAGCATTTACATTTGGGCCACAGTTCTTGATATTTGAATTCAAACCAGAAGATGGTATCTTAGGAACACCCCCTTGATTGATTGGGATTGAACTAACAGATCAATTTTGTGATTGTGTTCCATGATTAACTAGTATAGTACTACTTGCAAAAGTGTTAGTAGTAGCATGTAAAAAGCCATCTTCATTCTCATATCTGCTGTAGTAGCCTCTAATTCTAATTTCTCCATTTTCTTGGCTAAATCCTCCTTGGATTTTCTGGCCTTCTCTAATTCAAGATCAACCTAGGATACTCCTATAGGGATAGTCAAATTCTTCTTAGGTTCCTCTATAGTCACGCCAGCAACCTTTTGCTTACCCTTATCAGGGGCATCCTTAGTAGTCATTTTGAGTTTTGCATTTTTTTCAGTCTCATATGGGAATAATTTCCTAATAATGGGTCCTTCCTTCTCAAATACATCCTTGTCAGGATTTGGGGCTTTATTTGGGATTTTGTTTCTCAAGTCATCAAGGTTGCCAAAAATGTATGGATTCAGACTTTTAACCTCTTGACTCAAACTCTTGGCCTTTAGGTCATTCCTTCTAGTCTCCGCTAATAGCTCTTCCCTTTCTAACAATAATTCATATATCTTTTGTCTACATTTCTCCTCTGCTTCAGCTATTTCTTTTTCTTGTTTTTTTTTTTTTTAAAGCCACAGTTTCATCTTGCAATTTATCAGATTCATATGAAGTTATTTCAGCAGTAGAGGTCTCTTCTGGTGGAGCAAGGTTTTCCTCTATAGGGAAGAAACCTATATCAAAATTTTCTCTATCCTTGAAAGGATCAAAATTGGCATCAACTCTGTAAGCATCAGCTGGTCTTGCATCTTCAGATGAAGATGATTTTCTTTCAGGAATGGGAATCTCCACCCCTCCCTTAGAAGTATGTTTGGAATTATACTTGGAAGTGACTCTCTTGGACCATTGCTTCCTTTGAGGTGTATGGAGTTCCTCTCCAACATTCATTTCATGATTTTCTCTAATGTATGATCTGGTATTCTTCTGTCGACTCATCTTTCAGAATAGACAAATATTTTTGAAATATGTAAATGTACCACACTAGAATAAATAGAGGTTAGAGTCGCCACCTCTTTTTAGAGGATAAATATATGTAAAGATCAAGTGTCTTATCCTAATTTAGATTTCCTCTTATAGCAATAAGTCAGAATGAAACTTGAAAATGAAGTTTGCTTGATAAATCCTCACTTGGTAACTTCAAGAAAATGATTCTTCACTACCCGTATTAATGCAAATCTTTTCCATCCAGTGGATTTTCTTCTTGAAAGTAGACAAGGGGTCAGATTAGAGATTTTAGAGTTACCAATTATTCCAATTGAGAGAAGGTCTGTATCATTTTTAGGATCAAGACTTTCAAACAATGTGCCATTATAGACAAGCAGAGGAAACTCGCTTTAATGATTATGAGGGAAAAAAAAAATTCTCAGAATTGCAAGGACAAATTCTCTTATGAACATGACTCTTAGACCATTACAAAATTTCTCCAGTAGAATCACCAATTTGTTAGCTCTTTTTCTTGTAGGAATCAATTCAAATAGCAATAAATGCCTGACCCTCTATTCCCAACTCAAATTCATACATGAAAAAGGCTAATTAACAAGGATGCTATCCATCTTCACTTTGAGCTCCACAAACTCAGGCAGGTGCACCTATCTTCAGATTCACTAATTCACAGAGAATCTTACAGTGGATCAAGGATTTAAAATCCTTCTTGTTGGAGATTTGATTCTGAGCAGTTGATTGATTGTATGTTTGTCATTGATGACAACATATAATACACAGTAGTAATTCTGTATGTACTTATCAGAATGATGATATGAAGACTTGCGTGGATAGATACATGTTGTTGATATTTTTATTATGTTATGTTCATACACGCAGACCTAGATATGATGTTTTAGTAAAGTTATGTAATTCTATTATTGGCAGTTACAGTTCTGGAAGTGTAACGGTTTAGGGCCGACGTATATCACGTGTTTCTTGAGTTGCACCTATCTTCTATATATGCATGTGTATATCAATGATTAGTTATGAGTTTATGATATTAATCCAAGGGTTCCAAACATGTTTCAAGAAGATTGCAAAGTTAGAGTTAAATTGGTGAGGCCGACTTAGTGAAGCGTCGCGTCTATTTGGTTTATACTTGCGCGGTTGTAATAATGCTTGCGTGCTTACTAGAGCTGACAAGGATGTTATGAAGAGTTGTCTTACAGGTCCCATGATCTCATACTATGAGGAAGATACTTATACCAAGTCAAAGGTGACATGCTAAGTGTGAATGATACGAAAAGATAAGAAAAATGTACAGAGCAGATTATCAGAGTTGGTTCATTCATCAAGAGTCTATGTGACGAACAAGTGAAAGATTGCAATACACTAGAACTGATCAATATAGAAGGTCTACTCCACATTTCATCATCAAACATAGTGCATATCTATTATATAGAAGGTTGTATCCTTCACCATCAAGCAGTGAGCTTTTGGACAGTGAGTCCACCACCCCTAACAGGGTCCTGTATGCACCCTAAAATGGTTGCCTAGACTCTGGGCCCCATTTCTCAATTTATCAAATTCGTGAATCAATATTTTCAAATATCAACAATATCAATTATATCAATTTCCTTGATCAAATCATAATCAATTCAATATTTCCTAAGGTTTGAGCCTTATTTAATTTAAAAGAGA
>MU227482.1:310690-331942 GCA_018584345.1 Thuja plicata
ATGGTATGCAAATTGAAGAAAGCACTCTATGGTCTTAAACAAGCCCCAAGAGCTTGGTATGAGAGACTTGATGGTTATCTTACCAAGATTGGATTCAAGAAAGGAGCAGTAGATTATAACCTATTCAAAAGAGAAACACCTGATGGATTATTGTTAGTTGCTATATTTGTTGATGACATTATCTTTGGGGGTAATGACAAGCTCAATAAAGCATTTGTAAAAGAAATGTAGAATGAATTTGAAATGAGTATAATTGGTCCTGTAAAATACTCTTTAAAGCAAACAGATAAAGGTATATTCATTAATGAGTCTAAATATGTGAAGGAAATACTGAAGACTTTTCAAATGGATGATTGTAAGCCAGTGTGCACTCCCATGATAACAAGAAGCAAGCTTTCAAAAGATGATGATTCCACAATAGTTGATAAAACATTGTACAAATCTATGATTGGTAAACTCATTTATCTAACTCAATCTAGACCTGACATATCTAATGCAGCTGGCATTATTGGAAGATTTGCAGCTGAACCCAAGTAGAGTCACCTAATGGAAATCAAGAGGATATTCAGATATCTAAAGGGAACTATAGACTATAGTTTATGGTATCCTAAATCAGAGAATGTAAAGCTTCATGTGTATATAGATGCAAATTGGGCAATTTGTATTGATGATAGGAAGAGAACTTCAGGAGGAGCAATATTCATTGGAGACGGATTGGTTTCTTGGATAAGCAAGAAGCAGAACTGTATTTCTCAGTCAATAGTAGAAGCTGAATATGTTGTAGCAGCACTGAATTGTTCAACCATGGTTTGGATCAAGCAGATGGTTAAAGACTTTGGCATTCAGGTTGATTATCCTATTGTTATTCATTATGATAATACTAGCACTATCAACATGTCTAAGAACCCTGTGATGCACGCACAGACAAAACACATAGAGATCAAGTACCATTTCTTAAGAGAAAAGGTTGCAGACAAAGAAGTTAAATTGGATTATGTGAACACCAATGAATAGTTGGTAGATATTTTCACAAAGCCCTTATCAAAGGATACTTTTGAGTATCTCAGGGAGAAGTTGGGAGTAATTCCCTCTCGTAAGTCTTTTTAGAAGAAGCAGCAAAGACATCAGTCATTAAGTGACTGATGAATGGTTGACTACTCTACTTTTGTAGCAGTACCTATACCTAAAGATCTATGGCACCCTTTTCCATTGATTTCAAAGGGGGAGTATATAGTAAGGGGGAGTATGTACTAAGGGGGAGCATATACTCTAGGGGAGTATATACATAGAACAAAAACACAGATAGAGGAACTGCAACAATTTAGAGAAATTTTTGATGAGGATATTGAGAAGATTGTAAAACAAAGAGGACACCATGAACAGAGGATGTTTTTGATATCATATGTTTCCATCAATGTCAAAGGGGGAGATTTTTGGAGATTTGATTCTGAGCAGTTGATTGATTGTATGTTTGTCATTGATGGCAACATATAATACACAGTAGTAATTCTATATGTACTTATCAGAATGATGATATGAAGACTTGCATGGATAGATACATGTTTTTGACATGTTTATTATGTTATGTTCATACATACAGACCCAAATATGATGTTTCAGTAAAGTTATGTAATTCTGTTATTGGCAGTTACAGTTCTGGAAGTGTAACGGTTTAGGGCCGATGTATATCACGTGTTTCTTGAGTTGTTCCTATCTTCTATATATGCGTGTGTATATTCATGATTAGTTATGAGTTGATGATATTAATCCAAAGGCGCCAAACATGTTTCAAGAAGATTGTAAAGTTAGAGTTAAATTGGTGAGGCTGACTTAGTGAAGCGTCACGTCTATTTGGTTTATACTTGCACGGTTGTAATAATTCTTTCGTGATTAGTAGAGTCGACAAGGATGTTATGAAGAGTTGTCTTAGAGGTCCCATGATCTCATACTATGAGGAAGATACTTATAGCAAGTCAAAGGTGACACAATAAGTGTGAATGATACAAAAAGATAAGAAAGATGTACAGAGTAGATTATCAGAGTTGGTTCATTCATCAAGAGTCTATGTGACAAACAAGTGAAAGATTGTAATACACTGGAACTAATCAAGACATCAGGTCTACTCCACAATTCATCATTAGATATAGTGCATATCTATTATACAGAAGGTTGTAGCCTTCACCATCAAGCAGTGAGCTTTTGGACATTGAGTCCACCACCCCTAACAGGGATTACTACAAACAAGTATAGTTTATTGTGTGTGCTAATTCCCACCAGGGTTTTTACCATTTGGTTTCCCCATAATCAAATTGTGTGTTGAGTACTGTGTTATCTGATTAAGAATTTACTTTATTGTATTCTAAAGTTAAAGAAGTAAAAGAACTGAAGTTACTGATAACTGATTCACCCCCCCTCTCAGTTATCCTTTAGGACTATTCTAACACTTCTTCTTTTTAAGTTCTCAGAACTAGGAAGGCTAGCCTATTGATTCTCTCTTTAAGGAATCACTAAAGTGAATTGTATTTAATACAATTAACTAGACATGTATTTGAGATAACAGAAACATAAAGATTGATTAATATTGGATGGATGATAACAACCACTAATCACCATTTTGGCCAGTGCCTAATCATGGGTCATAGAGTCAAAATAAACACACATGTATCAGGGATAATTAATTGAAATATTAAGAAAAAATCAGATGGAATGCCTTACATACTATACTCTCATCCTCACACCCCTGTATCAAATTCCTGCATAAACCCTAACCCTCTGCAATTACCTGCAAGATTTAAACTCTCCTTGAAAGAAACACACAAACAATGACATAGCTACCTTATAACCAATATAATCAAATTGCCTTATAACTTGAACATACAAGAACTAAGAGTAAATACAAAATGACATCATTGGTGTAAAAATGGAGATTCCATTATATTTCACTAATATAAACTTGACATCAGTACATTCAAAGACTCAAAACTAAAGCTCAGACACAATTCACAAGTCTGCTTTGCAATTTTTATTTTACCATCCCTTTTAGGATATTAAAACTTGGTATTTATAGATATCCCTAGTCATCTTGGAATCCTTTTGGAAAATAAGGATGCAACAAGCTTCGGATGACTAGGCTAGAGGACAAAATTAATTTTACAGATGAGAAAAAAATCAGGCGGAGGGAATAATAAATCTTTGTTACAAGCCATGTAATCTTTTGTCCTATGACCGCCTGAATGCTTGATGCTTCTCCGAAGTTCTTGGGTCCTTATCATTTGGAATATGTCCTCTTAGTGATGCAAAATCCTTGATCTTTATTTGTTCACACAGCTCAGCATCTTTGGTGCTCGCTGTCACTCTTATATTTACTGCCTTGTGCTACTTGAGTGACCACACCATATTTTCTCACCCAAGTGGTAAACATCTCATCATCTCGCCAACTAAAATTGAGCACCTCATCCTTCTGGATGTTGAATTCCTCCCAATCAACATTGGCCTTCTCAAATTTTGCTTCCCAGGATTCAAAAAATGCCTTGGCTTTATTTAGAATATCAATAGTTAGCACAAACCAGCTGGTATTTCCCAATGTAATAATAATTTTTGTTCTGCAGGTTAGTGTTTCATTCAATTGCCTTAGCCCTAGGGATTCATTCTTTATGTTCCCATCCAATTTGAACAGATTGGGAAACATGTCATATCTATCCCTAGAGATCTCCCCTCTCAAATTTTCTACTCTTCTGATGACCATGCTCTTCTTGGTGTCCAAGTTGACCATTGATTTGAGACATTTGTGGGTTCTTGTCAGAATAATGTCAATATTGTTTTGTTCCTTTGAGAAAGAGTAAAAGGATTTGACATGGGCTGCCTTCCCCTTCCTTTTATTAACTATTAGATCCCACTACTCCTTTCCCTCATCATGACTATTCAATATGCTAGCAATCTTATTTCCTAACAAATAGAGGTTGGCAAGGTTAACCTCACTAGCACATCTCTTGAGGTTGGAATATATTTGGTCAGAACACCTTTTCTTCACCAATTCCTCAGCCTCTTTATATGTTAGGGGAGTCTTCAAGATCCCTCTTGCCCTCTCCTTCTAACCTTGATCTTTCATTGATAAGCATGTTCTTTTCATCTTCCAAATCTGCTCTCTTAGCATCAATCACCTCCTGGGTAGTTGGACTCAAAGGTGTAGGGGATGGGGGATAAGTCACAAATGGACTAGATGAGGAGGGTTGGTGAGGCTCCTAAGAAATTACCCTTTGGGGAATTAATTGTACCTTTTGCTTTCCTTCCAAAGCTATTATTTTGTTATCTTTTAATAGGGACTTGACCCTTTCATTACTGTAGGCTTTGAGTACAAACTCATATTTCATGTTCAGGCTATCATATGCCTCTTTCTCTTTCTTAGCCACTCTCAGGATTAAACTAGCTGTTTGAAAGGATAAGTTTTCTGCCTCTGTACCTGAGGTGTCAGAAACTCTCTTGACAATGAGGTTTTCGGTATCCTCAATCCAATCATCTTCCTTCACTCTTCTTTTTTCTTTCTTCTTTAATGACCAGATGGCCAATGTTGCATGGTCTTCACTAAACCAGGCACCAATTGATGTTCCAACAGTGCTCATTGGTTTTTCTTGCTTCGTGACAGCATAAAAAACTACTGCATCTGCTAAGTCCCATTGAGGCAGTATGAGGACTCCCTTCTTCTTAACCAATTCTCTACCCTCTTCAAGGGTGATCTTATCAAATTTGGAGATCATCTCCTTCTTGACCTCTTTCTTTATATCATCCTTAGCATAATAAGGCTAAGCCACCTATAGCTTCTAACATTTATGATTGAATTCATCTATATGGCTTCTCCACAAAAATTGAATGAATGCCCTAGTTTTGAAAAAATTGTCATCTAACAAGAATTCATCACTGGCTTGCTTGGTAACAGGGTCTAATTCCTTACCAGTGAATTCTGCCACTATGAGGTCAGTTGTTGTATGCCTAGGTTCCTATGACATCCCTTCTTGTAACTCCTAGGTAGTAACAACAATTTCTCTAGTATTCCTTAACTGAACCAATTTCTCAGCAATGGCTTGGTCATCATAGTGCATAGGAGATTAGGAATGAGAGTACAAATCACTCTCTTGTTCTTTTGCCTCCACCTTTTGTCTCTTGGGAGAGGGTACTTCTTGAGTACTAGCACTTGCTGGCCTTTTTCCTTTATGCTGAGGAGGTTTATCAACTTTGGGCATGATGGTTTTGTACCCTCTCCTTTTGTACACTACATAATCCCTAGGTGGAACCATTCTTCCTCACTGAAGTTTGCTTAAAATAGCATGAGCCTTTTCTGGCTCAGCTTCCATTATCCTCTACTTTTTCTTATTTAAGGTCTACATTATTCCCTCAAATAAAGTCATTAAAGACTCAATTTTCTTGGACCATGGGGAGAATACATTGAGAGGGTCATAAGTCTTATCAAAACTATGCAAAAAGTCTAAAGACTTCTTGTACACCATCCACTTCTCCTTTCTGATCTCCTAGTCACATAAGTCAAAAATATTTCTAATTATATCCTCTAGGTAGTTGAACTGATGCTCTAATGTCAGACATTTGGTTCTTTTTCTGAACATACACATTATAAAGCCCTCATTATCTGCACACCTAGATACAGATGTTGCTAAGTGATAGGGCTCAAAGTACTTGTCGAATTGGGTCCACCCATTCTTTGTTATGATGAAATGGTGGGCTCTGGTGAGGGTAGGGAAAATGCTTCCCTTCATCTTTCCTGCTAGGGCCTCCTCATGTAATCCACCCAATTTCCTTATGATCTCTGCAATTCCAATCTTGAGAGGGACTTTGTAGGGCAGCACATTAGGGGTTCCCCTGAATCCATAAACTCTAATCACTGTAGAAACAGGGTACAAAATTAGATCTCCCCAATTATGGGAAATCTTTAGTTCTGGAGAAAACTCCATAGGTCTTAAAAGCCTCATCATTTCATTGTGGAACCTGGCATTTTGATTTCATAACAGTGACCTAAGCCTTGTTGCAAAAACCCTATCAAAGTAAACATAGCTAGCTTTTTTCCTGTCCCACAAAAGATCAGCACTCCACATCTGAAGAGGCAACTTTTCATTACCTTGGAACTTAGTCAATTCCATTTCTTCCTCAAAGAAGTATGCATTATTCGAAAAGAACATGTGCATCATGAGGGAATACCATCCCATTGGTTTCAGTATGTTGTTGTCCTGGATTCCTGCCAAACCTTCATGCATTTATTGTGCAATGTAAGATGCAAAGTCAAAGACTACTGATAGGTGGGGATGTAGAATCTGAACCACCATGAGCATTATGTGGATAGGCATTGTTACATCTTCATCTTCTCCCAAAACATGGCATAGGGCACTGTACATTTTCCTGGCTTTTGGCATTAAAGAAATATAATTTTAATGGTTCTGGGGTTCTAGGCCCTACTACAATCAAGTCACATATTTTGGTGAAGTATCCCTTTAAAGCTTCGTCTCTGTAATACTCCCTCTGAGTCTGGTATACCTCTTTAAAATATTCAAATTCAATGTCATCCATATGTACTGAGGTATCACTCAACTTGAATATTCTTCTAATCTCATCAGCTGAAATAGTCAACAGGACATTTCCCTAGGTATCCCTAACAACCCTGGACACTTTGTCATAAGTGTTTGCTATCAAAGTGAACAAATTAATATCCATAAACACCCCAGATGCTATCAATTTTCCCATGTCTAACTCCCAAATGCTACAGTCTGGGGTAGGGGAATTCCTTTGACTATATGTATTTCTAAATAGGGTGAGACCATTAAAATTGGTTTTGACATGTCTCTTGCCCATCTACCCGAATCATACAGGCCTTCTCCTACTTTGAGATGGGGATTTAATGGAACAATCCTCTTGATTTGGGTCACATCACCTGTAGATCTTGGCAATTTTTGTAGAAAATCCTCCCTAACATTTCTCATCTAGTAGTCTACTTCTCCTGAAATTTCAATCCTAGGGGCCATTCTGAATCTAGGGCTTTTTCAATATGAATTCAGATTTTAAGATAAGAATTATAAAAACCCTTTTGAACTACGAATCTTATTGAGAACCTGAATGTTGGTGAATCAGAAAAGCTTACCTGTTCTGCAAAGTTGTCGCATGGAGCTAATTACCTCTGCAATTCCATTTTTTGCTTGAATGACTTTGGTGAATTATTGTGACTGCAAGTTGACTTAACCAATTTTACGACTTCAATCAAATCAGTCATTTGAATTGAATTTAGCTGGAGTGGCCACACGTTCTGCAATCAATTTGGAAGCTTAAATTTCATGGCTTAACGACTCTCTGCAACTTATTTTGACAACTTTGAATTTAAGTCGTAGATATTGAACATCATTTTCTTCATCTGACGGCTATCTTATTTTCATGGAAACAACTGTTTATCTAGGACACATGTCAACATCGCTTAATCTCTTACCCATTAGATTTTGAGCACTTTACCCTTAAGCGTTTAAGCGGACCGTTAGATTATTTTACACTTGCAACCTTATTAACATGACTTAAGTGCCATATAGGACCCACCTTTTGTGCCACGCGTCGCCCAGACTTAATCGCTTGCCCATAAGATTTCGTTCACTTTTACCCTAAGTGATTAAGTTGACCATTGATCTTTCCCTTAGATGCTTCTCCTTTAACTCCATCTTTACGACCTTAGCTGGCCCCACTAGGACACGTGTTGCTACCGCTTAATGGCTTACTCTTTAGATTTTGAGCACTTTATAGTTAAACCATTAAGATGACCATCGAATGGGAAACAAGTTAACTAGTCTTTAATTATCACCAGCTCTGAGTATCCGGGTCCACCAGCTGCCAGATGTCAACACCGCTTAATGGCTTAATCAATAGATTTCAATTGGTTTTGGATTAAGCTATTAAGCGGGCCGTCTGATCAAAAAACATTTGCTCACCACATAAGACAATGAAATAAAAGGCTTTTCTCAGTGGCATGACTTAGGGAATATTAAAGTGGTTAGAATAATACAACTTTATAACCCAACCCTTTTAATGTGAATACATGACTTATGACAACTTAAGAGAATGAAAAAGAAATGCAAAAGTAGAACCTGCCAAGACACTTATGGCATTTAGATTCAAACTCGAATAGGGTTATAACATATACTTGATGGTTCAGGTATTTTTTAGCATTTTAAACTAGGTCAAAGGTAAGAACAGATTTTGTAGAGGCATGAGAATAATTTTAACCATGAATTTGAATCCTTGGACACCATAGATGACAGGAGACCTCAATAAATTTACAAGGCATAGTTCAAACATGAAATAGCACCAATAGTGAGCTCGGTAAAGAGACAACCTTGTTAAAGGTTACAAACACACTGTTAGGTGTGACCTTGTTAGAGGATTTAAAAGATAGTTTGTCACCTAGTATCTGGCATCTAATGCTACCATCCTTGATCAAACACTCACTTGGACTATCAATAGGTATCGGGCATATCCAATTCTACTTTCTATGATCAAACTTTTTGATACTCCTTGGGATGTATCTCAATTGTAAAAGACTTTTAAGTCCTGCTCGGTTAAGATACTTGATGCTTCAATGGTTAAACTGAAATAGTAAATTGATCTGTTCACACATACAACTTGAATTACAGATTTTCAAATCTATTGTAAGTGCATTACCTCTCTGATCAATATAATCAATTCAATACCTTTGCTCCACACTGTTCTTCTCTGTAATGTTGTTTCACTATTCGTCAGTATCTATAGAATCTAGCTACTTCCTCAACTTGTTGATCAGGTCTGAATGAAGACTTTCTTCTCCTTAAGAATAACATCTATTCTCTCTTCTCTTCACCCCACTATTTGTAATGAATTAGGTTTGTCTCTTTATAGACATAATTCACTATTTCTTTACTTTCTTGATTCTTGGCATGATCCATAATTCTCACCAATTAGATTTAAAGAAAAACTCCATTTTTATCTTGTAGAGATCTTCTTGCGAGCTGGACAAAGCAACTTTAAATCCATTACTTATCCTTGGCTTTATCTGGTTGATTAAAAAAATGATAATTATCAGTTAAGTCTATTTATAGCTCTTGAAAGCTAAGCATTTTGTCATTTCTGAACTCTCTGTTCTATCGGTCAACACTTCAGTTAGTCATCGGTGATAACCGACTATTCCATCGATGTGAATTCAATTATCTTTGGGATCTTTGTCCGTCGGTCAACACTATAATTATGTCTATCGGGTTACTTTGTGCTTTTCTTGTCTTGAAACACTGTGACTTTTCTCATCAGTAATCCTGTGCATTTGCTCATCGGTTAATACTATGAATTTTCTCTTTTACTCTATCCATCGGTGTATAAAGCCACTTTGTGAATACTTGAATTATATGCATTACTAATAGCATAGCCTTTGATTCATCAGTTCTTTGAATTCTTTGGCAGTATGTCCATGACCATACAAATTATATCAAGTTGACATCAATGAAAATACAATACTTTAACTGATTTAATGCCTTACATGATAATCAACTTAACATCTTCAAACATTCAATCAGTTATAGTTCATTAATCTCTCTCTTTGGCATTGATGAAAACATACTACATTATCACACTATATTATTGCTAATATAATATGAAATATAACAGTTGAATTTCATCAAACTACCAATCTTATGTACTATAACTGATACAAATATCTGGTCCTCAGTAAGTTCATATAACTTTGATTTTATTCTTGCAGTTTTCTTTCTTTCTTCAATCCCTTTACTAGATAGATGTAGAATCTTTCTTTCTCTGATGTGATGTTTTCTCCTTCTGTGTCAAACTCTCTCGCTTTCACTATTCTCTGTTCTTTGATGTCTCTTGTCAGCAATTCTCTTCCTTTGTATGTACTCTCCCTTTCTTGATACATTTCTCCATTTGGATAATGTGATGGATATAATCTATCCCTGATGTATAATCTCTCCTTAAGGGATATGATCTCTCCCTGAGTGATAATATCTCTCCCTTAGGTGATAATGGATATAATCTCTCCCTTTGACAGCAATGTCAAACAAATATTTTTGACAGTAATGCCAAACAAATCTTTTCTATCTATAATATATTCTTTGAATTTCCCAATCCATCGGTAATACAATAACTCTGGTGTTTGGAGTAGATAAATACCTTGTTGTGTATAGATCTATCTTTGAAGTCCATTTATCTTCTTGCATCAATATGAATAATATTATGATAATATGTAGGTTGATGCAGCCTTCTAGTCATTTTATTGACCAGTAGACAAGGGTCTGACCCCTAGTCTCTTTCTCAAGTACTCAAATGCATCCTTGGGCAGTGGCTTGGTGAAGATATCAGGCCAATTGTTCCTTTGATTGCACATATGCAAGTATCACCTCCTTTTCTTGAACTTTTTCTCTCAAATAATGATACTTGATGCCAATATGCTCTGTTTTAGCATGCATGAGTGGATTCTTGGAAATGTTTATTGCACTTGTATTATCGCAATAGATAATTACTGGTTCAAGAATTTTCATATGCATACCTTCCAGTAACTATTTGATCCATGCTATATTTGAGCAGTTGTCAGTAGCAACAACATACTCTGCTTCTACAGTAGACTAAGAGATGCATCCTTGCTTCTTGTTGATCCATGTGACAAGTTTGTCACCCATGAAGAATGCTCCTCCAGTTGTTCTCTTCCGGTCATCAATATTTCTAGCCCAATCAGCATTGGTAAAGACCTTAAATTCAAATTTTCCTTCTCTTCTATACCATAAGCCATATTCCTTCGTATTCTTTAGATATCTTAGGATTCTTTTCATAGCAATCATGTGTGATTCTTTGGGGCTAGCAAAAAATATTTCAATTATTCCTACTACATGTGCAATATCTGGTCTAGTATGTACAACATATACAATTTTTCCAATCATTGATCTGTACAAAGTCTAATTTACCTTTGTTGACTTGTCCTCCTTTTTCAGCTTACATCCAGTTGCCATCAGTGTTCCAACTAGTTTGGACTCTTCCATCTTGAATATTTTTAGTACTTCTTTGATGTATTTGGATTGTGTAATGAAAATATCTTCATCTTGTTGCATGATCTATAGACCAAGAAAGAACTTGATCTCTCCAAACATAGACATCTCAAACTCTTTTCTCATTTCATTTGCAAATGAATTTCATAGCATATCATTGCCTCCAAATATGATGTCCTCAACAAATATCTCAGCAATCAAAATGTTAGCATCAATATCTTCCTTCAAATAAAGATTATTGTTTTCACTAGTCCTTAGAAAGATAGGAATGAAGTCTTTCATACCAGGCTTGGGGTGCTTGTTTCAAGCCATACGTGGCTTTGTATAGTCTACATACCATGTCTCTCTTGTCTAGATCAACAAACCCTTTTGGTTGTTCAATGTATACCTCTTCTTCAAGTATTCCATTTAAGAATACAGACTTGACATCCATTTGATATACCTTGAATCCTTTACATGCAGCATAAGAAAGCAATATTCTTACTCCTTCTAGCCTAGTAATGGGTGCAAAGTTCTCTCCATAGTCAATCCCTTCTTCTTATGCATACCCCTTACATACTAGTCTTTCTTTATTTCTAGTGACTTCTCCATTCTCATTGAGTTTATTCCTGAATATCCATTTTGTACCGATGACATTCTTGTCATCTGGTCTTGGTACAAGTGTCCATGTCTTTTTTTTCTCTATCTTCTCAATCCCTTCATTCATAGCACTAATCCATTCATCATTATCTAGTGCAACATTGACATATTTTGTCACATAATTACAAATAAGACATCTTGTATTAAGATACTTACTTCTAGTTCTCATACCAGCCTTCTTGTCTCCAATGATCTGGTTTTGTGGATGGTTCATTCTGACATATCTAGAAAGTACGGGTTCATCTCTTTGTCTATCAGCTTGATCATCATTTTGTCCTTCATTATGTTCTACATCACTTTGTGCATCATCTTGAGTAATATCCTGATTATCAGTATTTGTAGCCTGATGCTCGGGTGCAATGATCTATTGCTCAGGAGCTCTACATTATTGGTCGGGTAGAGTGTCAGGTTCTTCATTGTAAACAAACCTATTGTAGTCATCTAGTTATTTTATGCTTTCCTTTTCACTCTTCTCTGCAAATTCATTTATCTTTACATTTGCACTTTCAACAATTTTGTTAGAGGCTTTATTTAGACATTTATAAGTCTTTCTCTTGGTGAAATACCATAGAAAGATTCCTTCATCACTCTTGGAGTCAAGTTTTCCATTTTTATCATCTTTTAAGACATAACATTGACTGCCAAAAGTTTTGAATTAACTTACATTGGGTGTGTATCCATACCAAAGCTCATAAGCTGTCTTCTTGGTGTCTTTCTTCAATTGTACTATGTTCAATGTGTAAATAGCAGTACTGATAACTTCCCTCCAAAAGATTTGGGTGATGCCTTTCTCTATCATCAGTGTCCTTGCACAATCAACTATGGATATGTTCCTTCTTTCAGCAATACCATTTTGTTGTGGTGTTCTCAGTGCAGAGACCTATCTTTTGATTCCATGCTCATTACAAAAGTTAGCGAATTCATCTAAAATAAATTCCCCTCCTCTATCTGACCTTAAGCATTTCAATTCTTTACCACTTTGTTTCTCAACCATTGCTTTGTACCATTTAAACATCTTAAATGCTTCTAATTTATCTTTTAGGAACATTACTTTCATCATTCTAGAGTAATCATCAACAAAGAGAATAAAATATCTATCACCATAATAAATCTTTGTCCTCATAGGTCCACATAAATTAGTATGGAATAATTCTAGAATGACATCAGATGTATGCATTTTTCTTTTGAAACTAGACTTTGTCATCTTACCTTTTTGACAATTCTTACACATGATATTGTTGGGCTTGCTCATAGTCGGTAAGCCTTTTACATTTCTCTTTTTTATTAGATTTATCATGTTTTCAAAGTTCATATGACACAATATTTTGTGCCACAACCATATGTATTTGTTTCTAGCCATTAAGAAAGTGGTGTCAATATCATTCAGATAGAATAAGTTACCTTTTGTCTGCTCATTGGTACCAATCAGATTTCTTGATTCATTGAAGATCTTTTCCTTCTTATTTTCAAATGCTAATCTATGACCTGAATTATTCAACTAAGAAACACTTAATAGATTCTAATTCAATCCTTTCACCCAATAAGAATTTTCACATTTTATCAGGTTATTCAACATTATAGTTCCTCTACCTCCAACTGGATAAGGTGTGTCATTACCCATTCTTACTAATCCACTATTATAGTATTCAAAAGTCTCAAACTTTTTCTTTTCACCGGTCATATGGTGAGTGAAGGCACTATCTATGATCCATAAATCATTTTTAGTAACTTTAGATATGAGTGCAGTTTCTACATACCTTTCTTCAACATCATCTGAATCATCTTTTATTGCTACAAACACCATCTTGATGTCTTCATCAGATTTGGTGTCAGTATCATCATCTTTGCATTTAGCTAGGTAACTGGCCTTCTTTCCTTTGTCCTTGTAGTCTCGGGTATCCCTTCTTTCTGATTTTTGGTTGCTTCTATAATCACCTTTGTCATACTTCTATTCAAATGGTCTGTCATTACTTATGTCATCTTTTCTTCTGTTAGGACATCTTGCAGCAAAGTGTCCAATCTCTTTACAATTAAAACAAACAAGTGGTAATTTACCTTTGTATTTACCTTTTCCTCTCTGCATTCTTCTAGTAATAAGTGCTTCAATTTCATCAAGATCTTCTTCTTCACTTTAACTATCACTATCTTTTCTCATAGTGTGTTTATGACTTGAATTACTTATTCTCAAAGAAGGTTTGAATGCAGACTTTATGTTTGGTAAGACACTATTATCAAAATTGTTCATCTCAAATGAAATCAGTCTTCCAATCAAACTGTATAGAGTAACATTGCTATTTGCAACTACTCTCATTTCTTTTATGGAAGATACTCTAATAGCATAAGTAGGTAGTAAGATTCTTAGAATTTTACTTACCACTGTATCTTCATCTAGTACAACTCCAAATCCTTGGATAGCATTGACTACCTCTTTGATTCTTGTGTTGTACTGTGTGATGTTTTCACCTTGTTTCATTTTGAAATCATCAAAATTTCCTCCAAGGCTTTCTACCTTCGCTCTCAAAACATTCTTTTCACCACCATGTGCAAGCATCAATTTGTCCCACATCTGCTTTGTAGTTTTGCAAGTTTTGACATCTTCAAATTCAGCATCGGAGAGTGAGGAAGCAAGCTCTATCATCATGTAGTTGTGTTCATGATTCTCTCTCATTTGTTCAATTGTGGGTCCTCTTATGGGTAACACATATTCAGTATCTAAGTATTGAGTAACATCATTTCCAATACCTGATAAGTGGATTCTTATTTTTCTTTGCCATGAAACAAAATTGTCTTTGTTCAACTTGGGCACATCTCGTTTGTTCATCTTGTGATCTTTAGCTTAGGTCTTGAAACCTTCCTTCTAAGCACACAAGCTCTAATACCAATTTTTATTAATAAATAAGAGGGGGGGTGAATTAGTGGCCTCAAAATTTAATCCTAAATCAACCCTTTAAAACTTATTACCACTTTTGATCCTCTAATTATATTCATTCCTACAAGATGAATGCCTTGAAATAATTATAACAAATTACTACTAGTCGGAATGCTTTGTAAAATCTTCTTCTGCATGTTTACCGATAAGCAGTCTTTCATTTACTAAAACACTGTAAATACCTAGAGTATACCGATCAATCCAAAATAGCATATGTGAAATGTAAAATAATAAAGTAATGAAACATAAACACATAACACATGGATTTTTAATGTGGAAACCTTGTTAAGGGAAAAACCACTGGGACCGGTACCCCAGATTTTCACTCTTTTGAAGTGAGCTCAGTTAAGAGCCAACCCTGTTAAAGGTTGCAAACACACTATTATGTGTGACCTTGTTAGAGGATTTAAAAGATAGTTTGTCACCTAGTATCTGGCATCTAATATTACCAACCTTGATCAAACACTCGTCCTATCAAAAGGTATCGGGCATATCCAATGCTACTTTCTATGATCAAACTTTTTGATACTCCTTGGGATGTATCTCAATTGTAAAAGAATTTTAAGTCCTGCTCGGTTAAGAGACTTGATGCTTCAGTGGTTAAACTGAAATAGTAAATTGATCTGTTCACACATACAACTTGAATTGTAGATTTTTAGATCTATTGTAAGTGCATTACCTCTCTGATCAATATAATCAATTCAATACATTTGCTCCACACTGTTCTACTCTATGATGTTGTTTCACTGTTCATTGGTGTCTGTAAAATCTATCTCTTTCCTCAGCTTGTTGATCAGGTCTGAATGAAGACTTTCTTCTCATTTACAATCTCTTCAGCATCTATTCTCTATTCTCTTCACCCCACAATTCATAATGAATTGGGTTTGTCTTTGTAAAGGAATAAAATTGATTTAAATATTTGTGTTGATTAGGTTTGAAATGTGTTGTATTTCCTTAACCTTTACATTTAATTGTAATTTTGTGTATTATAATGTTATTAAGGATATAGGGGGAAGGAAGATAAGATGTTCCTCTTTTATCCCCAAATGCACAAATGAAAGATCCAAATTGATTAACCCAAAAGAAGGATAAATGCACAAATGAATCAACCATTTGGAAATGAGAGAAAAAAAGAAGATCTTAAATTTTGTTTTATGATTAAGGAGATATGATATATTGTAGTAATTGAAAAGGATGAGAAGAAGTACCAACCTTAAAGAATTGCAGATCTGAAGAATGTTGTTTTCTAAGGTCTGTACTTTGTTTCTTAAAAATCTAAAGTATGATCCGGAATAGAAATGCAGAGACAAACAAAACCCAGAAATATTTTTCCAATACGACACAATCTTGTGAAAAAGGTCAACCTTGACCCACAAATGTCACTGTCGGCCTAATAATCTCAACCCTAACCTGTGCTGCCTCGATAGAAGATCTATTTTCAGATCTTGATAGCTCACTGAAAAGGGTATCTAGATCTAAGTTCAAATCCATAGTCCCGAACTTATATCTGCAATAAAAAGAGATTTGTTTGTTTGGGGGAGGGGTTTGCCTTAGTCAAACCCCTATTTAGGAATTAACCTTGAAATCAATAATTTAAATAAGAATGCTAGCAAGTAGTAGAATTGAATGTAACAATGAAGCTATGATAGTCAATAGATATGCAATTGTAATTCAAATGTAGACAAATATGTAGA
This sequence comes from Thuja plicata, assembly GCA_018584345.1. NCBI lineage: Eukaryota > Viridiplantae > Streptophyta > Pinopsida > Cupressales > Cupressaceae > Thuja > Thuja plicata. The sequence goes on from MU227482.1 coordinate 327,010, forward strand.
TATAAAAACATGGACTTTAGAAACCATAAACCTCCGTGATTTGTATGTTTGAAATACACCTTGAAGGGAGAATGAATGAGTGTTGAGGATGCACAAATGATATTCAAGGAAGATCACACCATCATGATGGCTAGATCTAGGGTTTGAATGATAAATCTTGAATGCTTGAACCAAATCCCTTCAAAGGCTTGAAAGCTTGACTCATTGATCTTCAATGGAGGACTTAAATGATTTAGAGCTTGAAAACATGTAGAACAAATGGATTCTTGAAATTTTTTCTTGATGACCTCTTGCTTGATTTCAATTGGAGAGAATTATTACTCAATAGTTGATAGTTCATAATGCTTAGAGAAAATGAGAGGAGAAGACTCCCTCTTACATGAAACTAGGTAACAATCTCCTAAGGAAGCTAACATAGGAGAATTAAATTTCCATTAAAGCCTTTATCCAAGAATATTACCTATATTAAATATAATTTAGGAATCATCTCTTCGGAACTCGAAACAGCCGACTCGAATGCGGGAAAAATGAATTCTGGATGAACCCCGACAGCCGACAGACTTCCAGATTTAAAAGGGGGATCCAAGTCAAGGTTGAGGTCGACCCTAACCTATGTCAAGGTCAAGGTCAACCCTAAACTAGGTCAAGGTCAAGGTTGACCTTGACCCAGGGGATCAGAACCCATGGAAAATGTGCTAGGTGGGATAGAAGGTGCCCGGAGAGGCCCAATCAGGGTCCTAAATAGGCACAGAAGTAGAGGATGATGAAAAAATGAGGGGACAATATGATGGTGGTAAAAAAAATCCCATAAGGAGGGATAAATATTCTTATCATGGAAGTTATTCCATTTTAAGATGATACATTAAGCCCTCACTTTAGCTAAACTATGGAAATCAAACATGCTTTCGGTAGAGTTAGAAGAAAGACTTTGGTGGATCACAATGAGGTAGAATATCACTAGGTCAAGGACATGAGCCCCTAGATCATGGATTATAACTCAACATAAATGCATAAAGATATGGAAGTAAAGAGAAATTAATCATAAGAAACATACATGACTACATAAGCAAGACAAGAACAACACTATAAATAACATAGCTTCATGATCTAATCCTACTAGCATGAAAGTTAAAAAGAGAGAAAAGAGATAGTGATTACCTCGCCTAGTAAGATGCCCACCTTAATATAAATCACTAAGGAGGGAGAGCCCAATAGGTTCACCCATAAACTATGTTTGTAATTGTAATGCGTCTTCTGACGACTTTTGAAAATATCCATAGATCCACATTCTTGTATCACTATGAATATAAAATGCGTGTCTTTTTTAGGATTTAGCAACTTATGTGTGTTACCTTCCAAGGATTTAGCATATTGAAAATTTTAAAAGGGTGTGTATCTCTTCAGGATTTCATGACTTATGTGCGTTACCTTCCAAGGATTTAGCGAAAATAAAAGTAAAAATGTGTGTCTCTTTAGGATTTAGCAACTTATGTGTGTTACCTTCCAAGGATTTAGCATGTTGTAAAAGTAAATTAATGTAAAATATAGTACAAGGGAGACCCTATATATTCCCCCCTCATCATGACTACCTACTATGCTAGATAAGGAAGAGAAATAGGATACCTACTTCACAAAGTAAGGAGATATCCAACTTAACAATGATATACACTATATCCTTAGCAAAGAGTACTGACCCTTACCTCTAAGAGCATAGATAATCATGAAATGGATATGTAACTTATGGAAAAAGGATCCTCAAAAAGGAAGAGATCTTATCATCAAGATCCCCATCATAGAGGAGTGTTTAGGATAAAATGTCATCTTCTAAAGAAAAGAGGGACCAAAGATTCAATCATCCATCTCCCTGTAATCAAGAGGAAGAGGAATCTCAGAATGAAGGATTCAAACTCTAACCCAAAGCAAGAGAAAGAGTTTATAAAGAAAATAATTTTCAAAACGAAGAAGAGGTGATGACCTAGGATAATCACTTCTTATATAAGAGGGTGTCCATAGTAAAAAACATACATCTTTATAAGGAAATAATGTTATATGATAAACAAATGCCACTAAGATAAGGAAATTAGATCCTTAGATAGAGGAAGAAGGAAAATACCTTGCCCCCCAGGTGTGAAAGCAAGGGATATATCAAATTATATCAAGATATTTCATAGAAAAGAGATATCTTTACAAAACAAATGTCCTAGAAAAGATATCATGAATGATTTATAGGGATAGAATATAGAAAGAATAACCAATTAAAGTCAAAACAAGATACATGCTAAGAGAAAAAATGAATCCTAGAAGACTGGAATAAAATACCTCTTGCCCCCAGTTAAGAACAAGAGGAGAAACATGATATAACTTATAGAAGAATGAGGGGAATGCCCTATATCAAAATTACAAATAAATTATAATACCGCACAGGAATGAGATATAGTTCCCAAAGCAGCTCTTTCTCTAACATATAGTTTGAAATGCACACAATCAGCAAGTAAATGTTTATTACTATAAAGAAAAGGACATCTCTATTTAGAGAGAGAATTTCCCGGAATAGATTTAAAGATTTATTTCTTGGAATTCATTAACTGGACATACACTCTCTTAGCCACATCTTGAGGAGTATCATGGTGATCTAAAGAGGGTGTTGGAAGAAGAACATGAAGAGGAGGACAAAGGTTAAGGTCAAACACCTTGGTTAGAGGAGGTGGAAAACCTATACCATGCATATCTTGTTTAGGTGATGAATGAATCAGGTTTCTAATGCCTTGTTCATTGATACCAAGCCCTAAACCTTTATAGCCTTGTTTATCCATCATAGTATATATGGTAGTGTACCTATCTTGCAAAGCTTCGATAGGAGGAGATTGATTATGGTGCTCATGAGAAAATGTTGTGTATGGTGGAATGATAGGATTAGAAGAGGTTTCTTTTTTTTTTCCTTTATCGTCATCATGGATTGGATAGGGAGGTGAAGGTAAATGAAATAATTCTCGAACATCATTATCATGGATCCTAGCTTGAGCCCCATCATAAGTGTGGGAAGAAATAGGGATTGAAGGTGGAGAAATAGAAATAGGAATATTTGGAATTGCATTAGAATTGATAGGATTAGGGTTAGGAAGATTAGGAGATAGATTAGGCATGATAGGAGTAGGAATATTAGGAGGTGAGGTATCATATACCCAATTCTTCACATAATCCAAAAGAGTAATAAGTCCACTACACAAATCCTTAATGAAATTTTTGAAAGTAGGAAGACTAGTATTAGTTAATCTCAAAATAGCATAAGCAAGTGAAATATGAAGATTAAAAAACATGATGAAATGGATGATACTCTCATAGACATCATAAGTACTATAAAGAGATGCTAAATGAAGCATAATAAGAAAAATAGCCATACACCAAAAGATCTCCATAATGAATGAAATGCAAGAAGTGTTTTTATATTTTTATGATTATGTAGATTTTTTGTATTTTGAAATGCAAGAGCATAAAATAAAACTAGTTTAATATGCATGCAAGAGCTAATGTAAGAGGCAAAGCATCTAACACCAACAAGAAAGAGTTGTCTATCGCGGGTTCACCAAAATGTAAAGGAAGAAAATTGATTTAATATTTGTGTTGATTAGGTTTGAAATGTGTTGTATTTCCTTAACCTTTACATTTAATTGTAATTTTGTGTATTGTAATGTGATTAAGAATATAGGGGGAAGGAAGATAAGATGTTCCTCTTTTATCCCCAAATGCACAAATGAAAGATCCAAATTGATTAACCGAAAAGAAGGATCAATTCACAAATGAATCAACCATTTGGAAATGAGAGAAAAGAATAAGATCTTAAATTCTATTTTATGATTAAGGACTAGATATGATATATTGCAGTACTTGAAAAGGATGAGAGGAAGTACCAACCTTAAAGAATTGCAGATCTAAAGAATATTGTTTTCTGAGGTCTGTACTCTATTTCTGGAAAATCTAAAGTATGATCCGGAATAGAAACGCAGAGACAAACAAAACCCAGAAATATTTTTCCGATCTAACACAGTCTTGTGAAAAAGGTCAAAATTGACCCACAAATGTCACCACTAACCCAATAATCTCAACCCTGACCTATGTTGCCTTGATAGGAAATCTGTTTTTAGATCCTGATAGTTCGCTGAAAAGGTTATCCAGATATGAGTTCAAATCCACAGTCCTGAACCTGTATCTGCAAGAAAAAGTGATTTTTTTGTTGGGGGGAGGGGTTTGCCTTAGTCAAACCCTGATTTAGGAATTAAACTTGAAATCAATAATTGAAATAAGAAAGCTAGCAAGTAGTAGAATTGAATCTAACAATGAAGCTATGATATTCAATAGATATGTAATTGTAATTCAAATGTAGACAAATATGTAGATATGAAAACATGGACTTTAGAAACCATAAACCTCCATGATTTGTATGTTTGAAATCCACCTTGAAGGGAGAATGAATGAGTGTTGAGGATGCACAAAGGATCTTCAAGGAATTGTTAACCAAATTTCCCCATCCCTTGCAATTTGGCTATCCCCTGTATTTCCCGCCAAAATGGCCAAGCCTCCCTTTTTCAAAAAAAATCAAACCTTTTGGCTCATCGCGTTTTAAGTTCTGCTTAAATTTTAAGTTGCGCGACTACGCGACGAGCTGCCAATCGCAGTCGTCGCTCAGTCGCAACCTTTTCCTGCATCATTCCTTTCCCCCCCGAGTGCGCGACGAGTTATATTTGATGTCGTCGCGCAGTCGTGGTCAGTCTATGTCAAGTCGCTCGAGCTCTGCGACTGAGCGGGTGTAGCGCTTGCGGCGGTCATCGCGCAGTCGCGATGTTTATGTTAATTCGGGAGATGAGCTCGCGAGTGCACGACGAGCTGGAGGATCCATGTGGTCGCGCACTCGCTGATCGAAAAGAAGAAAGGAAAA
>MU227482.1:337711-362487 GCA_018584345.1 Thuja plicata
TTGTGAAGTTTCTCTTCCCTTGTAGTAATTTTAGTCTCTGACCTTCACATGTTTGCTAAAATCATGTGGTAGAAGTTGTATCAGTTGAGTTATATGGATGTGTAGTGCAGTTTCAAGGCAGAAGAAATTAGGTCCTATCTTGGTGTATCACCTTTCCTTTCAAGTAATTTGGTTTCTGCATCTCCTTCTCCCTTTTCCTTGCAAGAGATAGTTCTAGGTGCATCCTGATAGTAGAGGAAGCCGGCCTTCTCCGGAGATTCAACCTCATAGTTCAAGTCCCACAGCTTGGAGGTTGATTCCATGTTTCACTAGGTTGCTGTTAGAGAAGCTTTCAGCAAGGGTGCAAACCTATGTGACAACAGGAAGATCACACCACCATGATGGCTAGATCTAGGTTTTGAATGATAAATCTTGAATGCTTGAACCAAATCCCTTCAAAGGCTTAAAAGGTTGACTCCTTGCTCTTCAATGGAGGACTTGAATGCTTTAGAGCTTGAAAAAATGTAGAACAAATGGATTCTTGAAATTTTTTCTTGATGACCTCTTGCTTGATTTCACTTGGAGAGAATCAGTGCTCAATAGTTGATAGTTCATAATGCTTAGAGAAAATGAGAGGAGAAGGCTCCCTCTTATATGAAACTAGGGCACAATATTCTAAGGAGGCCGACATAGGAGAATTAAATTCCCATTAAAGCCTTGATCCAAGAAGAGGACCTATATTAAATATAATTTAGGAATTATCGCTTCGGAACCCAAAATAGCTGACTTGGAAGCGGGAAAAATGAATTCTGGATGACCCCTGACAGCTGACAGACTTCCAGATTTGAAAGGGGGACCCAGGTCAAGGTCAAGGTCGACCCTGACCTAGTTCAAGGTCGAGTTCAACCTTGACCTAGGGGGTCAAAACCCCTAGAAAATGTGTCAGGTGGGATAGAAGGTGCCCGGAGAGGCCCAATTAGGGTCCTAAATAGGCACAAAAGTAGAGGATGATGAAGAAATGAGGGGAAAGTATGATGGTGGTCAAAAAAATCCCCTAAGGAGGGATAAACATTCTTATCATGGAAGTGCTTCCATTTTAAGATGATAAAGTCTCTTTATTGACATGATTCACCATTTCTTGGCTTTCTTGATTCTTGGCATGATCCACAATTCTCACCAATTAGATTTAAAGAAGAAATCTAGTTTTATCTCGTAGAGATCTTCTTTCCAGCTGGAAAAAGCAAATTTAAATCCATTACATATCCTCAGCTTTATCTGGTCAATTAAAACAATGATAAGTATCAGTTAAGTCTATTTATAGCTCTTAACAGCTAAGAATTTTTTCATTTCTCAACTCTCTGTTCTGTCGGTCAACACTTTAGTTAGTCATCGGTGATAATTGACTATTTCATCGGTGTGACTTTAGTTGTCTTTGGGATCTTCATCCATCAGGAAACACTGTAATTCTGTCTGTCGGGTTACTCTGTGCTTTTCTCATCAGGAAACACTGTGACTTTGCTCGTCGGTAATGCTATGCATTTTCTCGTTGAGTAATACTATGACTTTTCTCTTTTACTTTGTTCATCGGTGTGCACTCCGTCGATATATACAGTCACTTTGTGAATACTTGACTTATATGCATTATTGATAGCATAGCCTTTGATTCATCAATTCTTTGAAGTCTTTGACAGTATGTCCATGACCATACAGATTATATCAAGTTGACATCAATGATAATACAATACATTAACTGATTTAATTCCTTGCATGATCATCAACTTAACATCTTCAAACATTCAATCAGTTATAGTTCATCAGATGTTAGGGGTTGTATTGAAAAATATAGTTGGGGTGGTGTTGAAAAACACCGTTTGCGAGATGTCTTAAAGACTAATGCATCCAAGAGACCAAATCTAACACATTTATGCCCCTAGACAAAGAAAAAGACCAATTCTAGACCAAGGAAACAAGGAAAAGGCATGATGGAGAAGGGCTAAGTGTCGAGGACACATGCTAAGAAAAAATGGTGTAAAGGCCTCAAGTAGCACTCATTTCCAGGTTTTCACCACTTGGATTTTATTACAATTTTTTGCCACCAAGGCGCCTATTTCCAGGTTTTCACCAAGGCAACTTTTCTATTTTTTTGAATTTTTGAATTTTTTGAATTTTTTGTATTTGTATTTTTGGAATATATAATTTTTTTGACGATACATCAAAGCGCCTATTGCTAGGTTTTCACGAAGATGATCATTTTTTTAGGATATTTTCTAATTTTTAGAATTTTTGACAATATATCATTTTTTGGATTTTTTAGGATCAATAATTATGTACAAAGGGTGCCCCCAGACAGAATGGGCATCATGGATAGAACTTCTTCAGGTGCAAGACATTGATAGGATCAGGGAGCTGCTCTCCCTCTGCTGTAGATAGTAAATAAGCACCTGACCCAAAATTTGTTGTAATGATGTAAGGTCCAAGCCAATTAGGTTCAAATTTTCCCTTTTGATCTCTATGTTGTTGATTCTTAGGATTTTCACGTAGGACAAGATCTCCCACTTGGAATTCTCTAGGGAGGACCTTTTTTTGGAAGGCTTTGGACATACGCTTCTGATAAACCCTCATATGGTCAAATGATGCTTGATGTTTCTCATCTAGAAGTTCTAACTCTTGAAGTCTCATGGCACGGTAGTCTTCATCTATAACTAGACCTTTGAGGGAAACTCTAAGGGAAGGAATCTCAACCTCCAAAGGTAACACTTCTTTAGCGCCATATGCAAGGGAAAAAGGAGTAGACCCATTAGGAGTATGAATACTTGTTCTATAGGCCCACAAAGCTAGATTTATCTGTAAGTGCCAATCTCCACCATTCTTATAGATTGTTCTATGTAAGATTTTAAGAATGGTTTTGTTTGATGCCTCTGCTTGACCATTTCCTTGTGGGAAGTAAATGGAGGACCAATGTTGTTTAATCTTAAATTTATTGTAGAGTTGTTTAAGGTCCTTATTTTTGAACTGGCCTTCATTTTCAGTGATAATCTTAGAAGGAACTCCATATCGATAGATGATATGGTTCATAATGAATAGAGAGACTATCTTGCCTGAGGCAACATAAAGTGGGACAACTTCTACCCATTTAGTAAAGTAATCAGTAGCAGTGATAATAAACTTGTGTCCACCTGATGAGTTGGGATGAATCTGCCCAACAATATCAAAGGCCCAGCGCTGAAATGGCCAATGAGATATAGAAGGTATGAGCTCCCTTCCTATAGCATGTATCAGGTTACCATGTTTTTGACACTTTTCACATGAATTTGCAAAAGCTACTGCATCAAATTTCATCATAGGCCAATAGTACCCCGCCCTAAGAAACCTTTGAGCCATGGAAAGACCATTGGAAAGTCCCCCACAGATGCCCTCATGGATGTCAACTAACGCTTGGTCAGATTCCTCCTTTTCTAAGCATCTAAGAAGTGTTCCATCTAGACCCCTCCTATACAAATCACTAGAGATAAGGGAATGGCGAGAGGCATTTTGGGTAAGGTTTCTGCGTTCAGATCGGTTAAAGGTTTCAGGTATAATGCCATCATGAAGGTATGAGTAAATGGCACCATAACGGTATGACTCATGACCAACAAGGGTACAAATGGAATGGCTTTCTTGGGAGTCATAGATAGGTTGATGTAGCTCTTGCACCAGGAATTCAAATCTAGATTCATGTTGGTCTAACTAGAGGAGTGAAGCAAGTGTAGCCATAGTGTCAGCTGCTTTGTTTTTTGATCTAGGGATTTGCTGAAATGTGACGAATGTGAAATATCATTTCAAAGAATCAACCATTTTCTCATTTTTTTTGATATTCATCATTAACTTGGTTGATTATCAATAGTGAATCCCCATAGATGTGTAACTCTGTGATTCTCCATTCTATGGCCATCTTAAGTCCATTTGTTAAAGCTTCATACTCAGCAATGTTGTTTGTACATGGGAACAATAACTTGAAAGACTTAGGAATCGTGTACCCATGAGGAGAAACAAACAACACACCATCTCCTGAACCATTTTGCATAAAGGATCCATCAAATAAAATCTTCCATTTTCTTTCACTCATATACATGAGGTGCTCATCTAGGAAGTCAACTTGAATAGGTGCAGTATCTTGCAATGGGAAATCAGCCAATTGATCTGCTCTATCTTGTCCTTTAATTGCTTTACGCTCAATGTACTCTATGTCAAATTTTGAAAGTATCATTAATATCCATTTAGCAAGTCTACCTGTGAAGGAAACCTTACCTATCAAATACTTGAGTGGATCTATCTTTTCTATGAGGTGTATAGTGTGCGCAAGCATGTAATGTCACAACTTTTGGGAAGAAAACATAACTTCAAGGAAAGCTTTCTCAATGCTGGTTTAGTTTACCTCATATGAAACAAGAGTGCGACTAATGTAGTATATTGCTCTTTCTTTCCCATGTTCATCAAGTTGAGATCCCAAGGAAGATTATGTTGCTGAAATGTATAGAATAAGTGGTTTCCCTGGGATAGGAGGCATTAAAATACGAGGATTTGCCAAGTATTTCTTGATTTGATCTATGCTCTTTTGACAATCCTCATTCCAAAAAAATTTGACTCCTTTGTGTAGGTTATTTTTGAAGGGTTGAGCTCTATCTGTCAGTTGTGAAATGAATCTCCTTATAGATTGAAGACGTCCTTGAAGACTCCTCATTTGAATAATGTTTCTAGGAGGTGGCATATATATGATTTCTTGGACTTTTTCAGGGTCTACCACTATTCCTCTTGCTGAAATGATGAATCCTAGCAGCTTTCCAGAGGTGACTCCAAATGCACACTTTTTAGGATTTAACCTTAGTGGAAATTGTTCCATGTGATCTAGAATGAATTTTAAATCATCTAAGTGTGTATCTCTCTTCTTAGATTTGGCCAAGGTTTCATCCATATAATATTCCATGTTTTTATGCATCATGTCATGAAAAATGGTTTTCATAGCTCATTGATAGTGGCTCCTACATTTTTCAATTCAAAAGGCATAATGTTCCAATAATAGGTACCCCATGCACAAGTGAATGCAGTATTTTCTTGATCTTCAAGAGCTATTTTAATCTAATTATATCTGGAAAAACCATCCATCAAGGAATAAATCTCATAACCCGCAGTCATGTCCACTATCATGTCTATATTGGGAAGTGGAAAGTCATCCTTTAGGCATGCTCTATTGAAATCTCTAAAATCTATGAAAACTTGAATCGATTTGTCATGTTTGGAAACTGGTACAATGTTTGATATCCATTTAACATAGGCAATAGCTCTTATGAATCTTGCACCAAGGAGTTTCTCTAATTCTGCTTTGACTAGGAGAGCTATGTGAGGATGCATCTTTCTCAATTTTTGTTTAACCGGTTTGACACCCAGAGCTATGGACATGTGATGCATGATAAGATTAATGTCCAACCCTGGCATATCTGAATAAGTCCATGCAAAGTTGATCTTTTTTTGTAAGAACTTAGTGTAAGCTTCTTTTTCTTGTGGTGACAAAGATTCAGCCAAGTGTACTATCTATGGAGCCTCATATATACCCAAATTGACTTCTTGTGTTGGTTCAATAAGTGGCAAAGATCTATCTTGAAATTAGCTAGGGATACGATCAAGTACCTCATCCTTAGGCACCTTAGAGAGGTTTTCACCCTTGGATATGTCATTTATTTTTACTTTTTTTGGTTCTGACATTGCCACACAGTTATTTTCGCCATTAGAACTCTTATTATTTTGATTTTCTTTTCTTTTTATCTTGTGTCTAAGGTAGTTGATGTCTGGCTCTATCATGCTGGTAGCCGGTTCACTGGTGGAAGAGACTACAGGTTCAAGGGCATTTAGGTAATAGGCTATCTCATAATCATTTTGAAATGTTAAGAGCTCAGGTTCTTGATAGCATTTGGACCAATAAATAAGGTTAGGATGAACAAGTTCCATGTCAATGAACGGTTCAAGGTTATAAATGTGAATGATATTATTGCAGGTGACCAAAGAGTCAGAGTTCGTCAAGTATCCTTCTAAGCTACCCAAATCAAGAGTCATCCTAACAAGTGAAGAATCATCCACTAAGGAAACACGTGGGCTCAAATACTCTAAAACTACATGTGACTCATCAGCTGCCTTAGGTTGAGAGCTATAAGTGTGGATGACATCAAACTCTAGGTCAATTGTGGAAGGATCTGAGAAGGATTCGCATTCATACTCATATGAACTTGTGTTTGAACTACGAATAGGATGCTTACACCATGAAGGTTTGGGACATCATGATGTGGAAGGTCTAGCATTGTCAAGAGTAGCACCTTCTCTTTCCATTAAACAAAGAAGATTATTTTGTTGATGTTATCTGAAAGGATCTTCTACATCTAATTCTTGTTCTAAATTTTCAATTGACGCATGAGAGACCGGAATATCTGAATGTCCCTAGAGGATTTTAGTGGAAGGGACCCAATCTTCACACGTCTTGCTAATTTGTCAAACTAGGTACGTATTCTGGTTCATCTTCACTATTAGACTTATCAAGGAAAGGATTAGTGTGCTTGTTGTGATTCGCAAATCCTAGGCCAACCGGCTTCTTAGACTTGCGTCCAAAAAGAGGATGATTAAGAGGTTCGTCTCTAGCATCCAATCTATGATTAAGAGGGCCATGTCTGGGATAGCCCATATGTCTGACAAAAGTATACCCTCGTCTGTAAGCCTCGAGAGAGGGAGAGAAGTTCTCATTATGCATATATTTCTCTTCTCTATAGATCCAGTCTCTAAAAAATGTCTCTTCTTTCTCATCTTGAATAGGCACCAAGGATTCTACAAACATGCAAAATAAAGTCATAGCTGAAGAGGAAGGTCTCTTTTCTTGTGAAGTTTTTCCATAAGACCGAGGTGAAACTGGTAATGTTGTGAGGGGGTTGAGTTGATACCCCCTATGCCAAGGTCTATTGACTTGAGCTTGTCTTTACATTCAGCTAAGCTTGCATCAAAGTATTCTACTTCTCTATTGAGGGGAACATGAGTTCTTGCTGAAATTGAGTTAACAAATAAAGTGTTATCCCCAAGTAAACAAATATCTGTTCCATTGTAAGGGAACTTAACACACTAATGATAGGTAGACGGCACCACTTTCATATCATGAATCCACAGTCTACAAAGTAATATATTATACGCAAGGGAGCCAACATCAACTATTTAAAATAAAATATCTTTTTTAATAGGGCCAATCCTAACAGGAAGGATGGCCAACCCCTTGAAACTTATTTCCCCCTCATCATAGGCTTTGATGGTGATCCTTTTCCTAGTATCTATGACCTTTACAGAATAACCCAACTCTTTTAAAGTATGAAAGGAACATATATTAATCCCGACGCCCCCATCTATGAACATGTGCCTAACACAGGTTATGTGGATCGTAACCTCAATATGAAGAGCAAGATTGTGTAGGTGGCTCAAAGATTTATCATCATCCTCCAAAAAGGTAAGGTAATGAGGGCTAGCAATGTGGTTAACCATGTTCTAGAAATGATCGACATCTAAGTTTTTGGGGACATTTTCCATGCGCAAAGCATCCTCAAGGACTTGCTTGTGTCTCAGGGAAAACTATAAGAGCTCAAAGATAAAAATCTGAGATGGGGTTCTTTGCAACTAATCAACAAGGCTATACCTTGACATATGATTAACTATTGGTTTCAAGGTGACATTCTTGGATGCCACTTGCTTAGGTTTACTTGATTGACTCAAATTGGGTCCTATAATGACAAAGGGACCTTGACTTTGTGTGATAGCATTGAGAGTTTGTGAGGACTCTCTAGAGTTAGGACCCCTTAGCACCATGACAGGCTCTTCATCAAAGATAGGAGGAGAGTCCACATCTAGATCATAACCATAGGGATCTTTTCCCCTCATAATATTGACATTTTCTTCTACAAATTCAAGCATGTTGATAGTATTCTCCACATCTGTGTAAGTGTAATTGATCTCAGCCTTTCCATTCTTATCTTTAGAGGTTTCCCCCTTCTCATACTTGGGCAACGGTTCCTTGAATGATTTATGATGGGTGTTGGTGTTCAATCTTGTTGATATCGTGGTGACTGATCATGTAGTGGGTGTTGATACTATGTATTTTTTGGGAATAAGATTTGATTTTTTGGGAAAAAGAAGACTGACATTGTAAAACCCTAAAATGGTCAATTTTAGAGGTTTCCCTAAAATGCATGTTATAAGTGGCTGAGATGCATAATGCATTGCAATGTTGGTATACTATTTTTCTGGATAATAAAAAAGGTTGGACATCTATGTAGGTGGATGTAGCCCAGGTTTTGGGTGAACCATGTTAAATCTATGTGTTATCTATGTTTAGTTTTATTCTTCTTTTATTTCTGCATATAACTATTTAATTTATATTGTTCCAGATCTGTCAAACCCTAACAAATCCATCTATCTTAAGTTTTCCATTCTCAATGAGATCTTGAATAAGATACTTGAGTTTGTAGTAGTTTTCAATGTCATTTCCAATACCATTGTGAAACTTGCAAAAGGCCTTCTCATCCCACCAATGTGGCTTAACATCAGGTATATAATGTTTCGTGAGATTTTTAGGATGTGCAAGGTTTTTGGCAATGAGTGCTTTCAAGACATCCTCATATGAGTCACCAATTTTTGAAAATTGACGTCTTTCTTTCTTAGGCCTATCTTGGTATCTTAGCTTGCTCTCTTTTTGATTAGATGTATTGAGCTTCATGGCTTGAACAACACTAGAAAAGTGAAGCATAGTTTGATCTTTGGGTTGGGAGGAGTCCACAACTCCATCATTGACCACTTGTTTAATCCTATTCCAGTGTGAGTTCTTCCTTTTATCCTTATTAGAGTTGTTATTTTGACCATTGTTGTTGTTGTTGTTTCCATGTTTGGTCAAAATTCCTTATTCTTTCAAAACATCCTCAATCCTACATGTGGTTTCAACCATGGTGTCAAAGGAATCAAAAACCATCTTCCGAAATTCATACCACATTTTGGGAACCAAGTTGCTAACAAGGATGTCAATCTTTTCATTTTCAGGAATAGTTCTAGAGTAGCAGGAGAATTGTCATCTCCACCTTTGCAAGAAATGGAGAAAGGATTCCCCTTGATTTTTCTTTAAGTTTCACAAGTCCAACATGGTGATAGATATTGAAAGGTTGTATGCAAAGTGTTGAACAAATTTGTGGACAAGCTCTTTGAAATTCTTAATGGGAGGAGTTATGTTGGTGAACCATTCCATCGTTTGACCCTTAAGACTCCTTGGGAACAAAATCATGAGGTATGAGTCATCTTGTTGGAAATCAAAACTTGTGGTATAAAATTGGTGCACGTGATCATGTGGATCTCCATTCCCATCATACTTGTCATATTGAGGGATCTCAACCTTTCTAGGGAAGTCTTTCGTGTTAACACTTTTGTCAAAAGGATTAGGAGAAATTGAATAATTTGAGAATGAAATCTTGGGTGCTAACATTTTTTCCATCATGCTCTTAAGTTTTTTTTATCTGCTCTTCTTAAGATGGGCCTTGCTTCTTAATCTATTTTTCCACATCAAAGTTGTAGGGGACTCTAGCACCCTTGTTGATTAAAGTCTCTAGGAACTTGTCTTTGTTTTTCTCTAAATATTTCTCCACATACAGCTGGAAGAGTGGTTCTTGTTGCATTTTCATGAAGTCTTGGGAGGTGAGGTCAAAACTCGAGCTACTACCCCCATATTTTAAACCATGATGAGCATGTTGTGAAGGTTGTTTTGAGTTCCTAGGAGGTGTTCGTCTCCTATAATGATCATGTCTTGAATCCATTCTTCCTCTAGGACTAGGGGATCGTGATGACATCCTTGAACATCTTCCACTTCGTGGAGTCTTAGGAGGAGTGGATGGAGGAGAGTTATTTCCACCACTAACACGCATGTTATTAAATTGGTCACTGAGTCGCTGAGCCAAGAGTTTATCTTTCTCCTCCTGAAGGAATTTATTTTCTATTTCCAACAAGGTTTGTCTCTCCAACTCTAGGAGTCTAAATTTCTCTTCCTTTTATGCTTGTTCATCTAGGAAGGCTTTCTTTTCACGCTCAATTCTCTTAAGTCTTTCACTCGTGTATCTTAAAGATGTTTTGAATGGTGAACTTGGTCTTGAATGTCAAAACAAATTATTGGTGTATGCTGCATTTACGCGAGTGTCATAAAGCTCCTCATCTTGGTTTTCATATTGTGATTGCTCATCTTGATAGGCTTTCCTCTTACCTCTCTCACCCCTTTGGTGTGCATCTAGATATCTAGTTGAGATAAGGGGTGAAGCTGGTCGGCTATCACGAGAGGAACCGCCAAATGAAATGATATCTCTATGTTTTGCAAATATGTCATCAAGGCGTTTATCCATGCCTTCCCTCTCTCGTCGAGTCATTGTGTAACTCATATCCATATCTGAGAGAGAAGATGCTAAGGGTGTACCCAACTCACTAATATGACTCTTGGAGTCAAACCAAACTTCTGAGTTGTTCCTAGGTGATTGATCAAATACAGGCTCTTTTCCCTTATGTTTTTGGCAAGTTTGAACTAAGGGTAATTGGTTAAAGACTACTTGAGGTCATTTTCCTTAATCTACTTGATATCTTGTTGTAACTGGCATGAAAGAAAAGGTACTAGCTGATAGGATGACACTAAGAAAAGTTGGTACCAAACTAGGATAGTAAAGGCATTAACCTGTACAAAAGAGAGGTGACAAGATAGAATTTTGCAAGGGGTGTAAACTAACACTGCCACAGAGGTTCCCACTAAACGGGTGAATACTCTAACACATATGGATAAGGAGGATAATTTACCCAAGTTATATTGATTGAAATTAAATTTGTATGAAATTGAATGGACAAGAGATTAACAAAACTCTCCAAGTGTGTTATCAAAGGATCTTAAAGGTTTATCTTCTCAACAAGGATAGTTTCTATCTTACCAAATCCAAGTAATGTCACTTGTGAAATGAAATATTGCTAGTTCAAGAGGTGAAAATGCAAGAATCCAAAGTGTAAACAAGCTTCTAACAGTGGGGTAAGTGACCTAATCTGATCTGGATCAACCAAGGAAGACTAAAAATGAAATGATAGAAAATTGGGCAAGTTGACAGTTTTGACACTTAAGAATGTAGACTTGTTGATAGTTTTGATGTTTATCTTCATGTTTGGTGTATGTTTTTGATGTTGCACTCACGCAAGACACATCAAGAAGATTATTTGTTGTAAATAGAATAGACATTCTATAAGCTAGGTAAGCTAGGGCAATATCTGTTGAATTCCCACTTGAACAAAAGTTCAGCCACGTCTACTCATAGAGAACAACTTAGAAGCTTGGAGGCATGGGATCCTCCTTACAGTGCACTCACTTCTCAGGAACACCAAGCTTTGAATCCCAAGGGAATCACTTCCCAAAGGACCATTGTCTCTACTAAGAGCCATGAAAATGTGGGACGTCTTAGTCGGTCTCTGACCTTCCGCACCAACAGATAGAGGGTTTTTGGTCACTAAAACAAAGTTTGTAGTCAAGGAATCTGTTCAGGTGGTTGTGTTCAAGTCATTTTCCCAATTAAAGGGGCTCTTCCAATCCTTTCAAAGCAAGTTTTTCACCTTAACAATTTAGGGACTTTAACACACCACAAAGGTACTAGAGGAGATTTTGGTTGCCACAACAAATTCACACCTGTTCACTGTGAGACTAATCACAATGGCACTTTTTATGTACTGGTTCGGAAGGGCTTGGATTTAGCCTATTACCGGTTGGGAAATCCACTCCCACTGGCTCTATTAAAGCACTTGAGAGGTAGCCACACTAGAAGAATTATATGAGTTTCTCTTGCACCCAAGATCCACAAAGGAAAGGGGAGATGATACATTCATATAATTCTTAGGATTACAATCTAAAAGACACTTCAAACACATAAGAAAATGACAACAATGCTTCTGGATTTTTGATCATCCCAAAAGGGTGAGAGCATAGTTTCCTACCATCATTTCCATTTCTGAAATACCAAAATAGAAGTTCATTTTAGAAGTCTTGTATGTGGGTTCCTATTGTAATAAAATAAAAAAAATGCAAGTACAATGTTTAGCATGCTATCGATCAAGGAAAACTGCAAGACGATTTATTAGTAGTCTTTATTTGAGTCTTCTTTTTAACATCCTGCAAACCACATGTTAAGTTGTTTGAGAAATAAAAAACAGAAAAAAACACAGCAAACAACAAACAACAAAAAATAAAAAATAAACAAGATATGCAATGTATACTCAACTTATACAAACCCTAGGGTTAGATCTGAAAATCAATTGTTAGGAGAAATAATAACTAGAAAATAATCTAAATGAAAACTCATATCATGCATTGAACCATGTCAAAAATAAGTGCAAGCTAATCATTAAATGCCATTTTTTAATTTTGATTTTTTGACCTAGTCAACAAGATTGGACCCATATGACATGAATTCGGATCCCAAACCCTAAATGAAGAAAATAGACCCCTATAAAAAAATAGAGATCTTTCTAAAAATGTCAGAATTTTAAAAAGATATTTTCATTTGTTCCCTAGGGAGTTATTTTCCCAAAATAGACTAGTTTTCATAAATTGAGCAAATGAGCTATGATATTGCATCCACATTGAAAACACAAAGAATGGACCCCCTGTATAATTTAAAGACCTTTCCAAAAATGTAAAAATTTCTAAAAAAATATGTTGATTTGCGTCAAAAATTAATTTTTTATGAAAAATAAAGAATTTTTTTTAAAAACTTCATGATACCTCAGAAAATTCTGAATTTTTAACTGAAGCTTCTATGATATTTTGTCAACATGGGAACAAAAATTCAGACTGAAACTCTAATCCGTTTGGGAGATATGATCAAATCTTTGAAAATCTAGAGTTTTCATCTCCAAGCAAATCTGCACAAGGGGGTTAGCTCCAAAAATAATCAAAACAAACATGTAAAGGTGGGTTGCCCCATGGTGGGTGCCAAAAATGTGTGCTGAAAATGTGACACACTTCTATGAGTCATCATATTCAAGATTGCTCAAGAATGAGGTCTCAAATAGAAACTCATAGCTCCCTATTCATGGAGTGCAAGGGTTTGTAATGGAGGCCCTCAATTTAGACCTAGTTATGCCCATGCAAGTACACCATGAAATGGGAGATTCAAAGAGGAAGAGCAAGAATGCTAGTCTTCATGATCACCAGATATGCATTGCAAATGAGAATGAAAGCTATTCTATATGATAACAATGCATGGAAGGAAAATAATCTATATGATAACAATGCATGGAAGGAAATATGCAAGCTTAATCTATGAAAGAAAATATGAATCTAAATTAACATGAATCTACTCTAAATGGATTGCCATGGATGCATGAGAGAAGAAGACAAGAAGAAGAAGTTGCATGGTTCAAGCTCAAATGCTCAAACTCTCCAAAATCGCTCTCCAAACCTGTAGCATAACAATAGCATAAAAGTGTATCTCCAAATGAGAAGAAGAGGTTTACTTTTAAAGAGCAATGGACGGTAGAGATTAAGAGGTAAAAATAAATGAGCAATGATGGAGATTGAATCTTGGTTGATCCATGTGCTCATATCTTCAAAAGGCAAAATCAAAGGCTATGATTAAGAGGCAAAAATCCCACCACTTAGGAAGATGTGTAGAAAAATGAACTTTATTTATTTTTATTTAATTTATTTCCTTTTTCATCACAAAGAGGGATTTAAGTGGGGATTTTATTTAATTAAAAGAGGGATTTTTTAAAATTAAATAAGATTATTTTATTTAATTAAAAGGGATATTTTAATTAAATAAGATAATATTATTTAATTAAGAAATATTTTAATTAAATAAGATAAAATTATGTAATTAAGAGAGATTTTAAATAAGATTATTTTATTTAATAAAAAGGGAATTTTTTTTTAATTAAATAAGATAATTGATGAAATGATCAAACCTTAGGAAATATTGAAATAATTGAATTAATTACGATTTGATCAAGGAAATTGATTTGAATTAAAATGTTGTAAAGCATTGATTTAGGAATTTGATAAATTGATAAATTGATTCTGTCATTTGATAAATTGAAGAATGGGGGCCCATAGTCTAGGCAACCATTTTAGGGTGCATACAATGATATTAGTGTAGAATCTAAAAATTTTGTCATCACTAATGTATCCATGGAATGTGAAACCTCATTTACAAACTCCTCATGCGTCTCATCCTTGCTATATTCAACATATATCCTTTCAGGTTCTGTGATATTAATCTCAGGAGACTTGATTGTAGCCTTGCCTCCTTTGATGGTAAGCTTTGGGATAACTGGATGTTCAGATGTAGAAGTTCCATCCTTTACTTTGCCCCTGATTTCTGACCTTCGGCCAATTAGACCACCGGGACCAAATCCTTTTCCCAACTTGATCTTTATGCACTTGAGACCCCTCCACTTAAGCTAGATGTTCATGCTAGCAAGGATGGGAATCTATTTGAGATGGACATGTTCTCCTTCAATGACCATGAAGGTAGAAGAATAGAAAATTCCTCTACATGATATTTATCATAGTCTGAATCAAGGGAATTTCCATCATCTTGATGCAGGAGCATCTTGGGTCATTGGCAATCCTTCTCAACCAAAAAGATGTTTGTGTTTATTTAGAAGCTACTCGGCAAATACTCTGTTACTCGGGCTTTGTTACTCGGTAAGCTTTTCTATTGCTTGGGTTCTCTTTCTCGAGCATGCTTATTCTCTGTCGCTCGATAATTCTTAGTTCTGCTGCTTGGGTCATGTTGCTTGAGCATGCCTGTTTCTATTTTGTTGCTCAGGTTTCTCTTCTGACACTCAGGTTATTCTCCCTATTTCTCGATCATACTTGTTTCTATCACTCGATTTGGTATTCTATTGCTCGATTATGATCTTACTAACGGTTATTGATTTCCGGTGATCTCGTGCCCAAGATTCTTATTTTGGAAGTTGGATCTTTGGCCGACTTCTTCATTTAATTTCCATTGTTGAATTAATTTGTGATCTCTTATTGGGATCTGTGTGGACCTAAATTTGCATCTCTCTTATGGATTGGAGCACCGACCTCTTTGGTGGACTCTTGTATAAATTCTTTTGTATGTTCTTAGTTTAAGTAGCAATCTTAGATCAAGAAAGAAAATGTTTAAATATTGAGATTGAAGGTCTGTGATCTATGTTGTATGAAGATATTATTGAAATTCATTGAGTATATGGATAAAATTGGGAAGGCCTTACATCTCGGCATGTAATAACTTTGATCAAGTTAATATAAATGAGCTTTGTTGTTTCTTATCTCACTGTGTTGTTTGGCTTCCGCATTGGTTCTGCGAGGTGGTCTATTAGTTTGGAGTGCCCTTGGCCCTTCCCCTTTGCATCTCCTTACGTCAAGTGGTATCAGAGTGTGGTGAGATCTAAGTTCCTTCTTCAAACCCTAAACCTAGTTGGTATTGTTGTAGGGTAGCAGATTGCAATCTAACCTACAATTACACAGGGATTCAAGAGGGTTCGTGGGAGAGGAAATACAGATCCAGGTCTAGCTGATATGCTTAGAGAGATGGCTGCTAGATTGGAAGCTATTGAGACAGCCCAACGCAGAGGAAGACATCTTGATGATATTAGTGACGATGAAATTGAAGAGGTTCAAGGTGAAGTTGCACCTACACCTGTGATGAATCAGGAAGAAGAGGGATTCCTGAGAGCTTTGACAAGTTTGAATTCCACACCTCAGTTTAATCCTCCTGAGTATAGTGGAAAATTGGATTCTAATGAATTGATTGACTAGATAACACAGATGGAAAAATATTTTGAATATGAGAATGTGGCAGAAGATAAGAAGGTGAAGATTGCAAGCACAAAGTTGAAAGGTCATGCATCCCTATGGTAGGAACATCTGCATTTGGATCGGAAGAAGAAAGGTAAATAAAAAATCAAGGTATGGGAAAAGATGGTAAACAAATTAAAAGACAAGTTTCTACCTTTTGATTATTAGATTAACCTAATCCGGTGAATGCAAAGTCTGAAGCAGGAAGAGAAATCAATGAAAGACTACACTGAGGAATTCTACAAATTAGACATCAGATCTGGACATGTTGAAGATGAAGTGGAAAGAGTAGCAAGATACTTGAATGGTTTGAGAAGTTCCATACAAGATGAGATCAGTTTGGTCAAGATGGAAAGCGTTGAGGAGGCATACCAATTTTCCCTAAAAGATGAGGAAAAGTTGAACAAAAGATATGAAAAAAGACAAAGAGGAAGAGGTAGATCTCATCATGAGAATAGTAGATCTAAACTAGGAAAGTAAATTCCAGAAACATCTCAAAACAAAGGAAAGACTAAATGGAAAAGTAGAAATTCATACCGAGGAAGAGGTAATTAATACAGAGGTGGTTATAGCAGAAAAGGATTCCAAGTTACTTGTTACAATTGTGGTGAATAATGGCATAAATCCTTTGATTGTACACATGCAAGAAAGAAAGGTAGTAGTAGAATAAATGCATTGGTACAAGAGGAGTCACCAAATGAAGCAGAAAAGGAAGGAAATTTCATGATTCGAAGGATACTATGGAGTGAGAAGGATAAGCAAGATCCTGATAGGAAAAGTTTGTTTAAGACCAGATGTAGACTTGCAGACAAATTTTGGAAGGTGGTTGTTGATAGTGGAAGCTCAGAGTCTAGCATCTCAGGAAATGGTTGCAAATTTGTAGTTGGAGAGGATGAAACATCCGAAACCCTATCAGATTTCATGGATCAAGGATGATCATACATTAATGGTGAGTGAACAATGTTTTGTGAATCTAAAAATTGGAAAGTATTATGATAAGGTGTTGTGTGATATTATGCCTATGGATTATTGTCATATTTTTTTGGGTAGACCTTGGCAGTATGATAGACATGCTATACATGATGGAAGATTGAATAGATATTCTATTTGGGTTGATGGTAAAAAGCAAGTTTTGTTACCTTTGATTGAAGAATTTGTTGGTGAGATGTCTACATCTGTGAAATTTTGTCTGATGGAAGGTAGACAGTTTGTTAAAGATTTGAAAAGAAATGATATCTGTTATGCTTTGATTCCTAACAAACCGAGTAAGAATACATAAGATGACATTCCTACCGAAGTTGGAAAGTTACTCACTAAGTACAAGGAGATAATTTCAAATAATGTACCTGATGGTTTACCACTAATGAGAGATATCAGTCATTGTATGGATCTAATTCCTAGAGCTAGTTTACTAAACAAAGCACCACATCGGTTAACATTGACCAAGAATGAAGAGCTTAACTGACAAGTTCATAAATTGTTGAAAAAAGGCTTGATCCGAGAGAGTTTGATTCCATGTGCAATACCTTCTATATTAGCACCTAAGAAGAATGGAGAATGGAGAATGTGCACTGATTCTGGAGAGAAATCAATAAGATCACAGTAAACTATAGGTTTCCTATACCAAGAATGGATGATATAATGGATTGTTTGAGTGGAGCAAGATATTTTACCAAAATTGATTTGAAAAGTGGATATCATCAGATCAAAATCAGAGAAGGAGATGAATGGAAGATTTATTTCAAGACAAAGGAAGGTTTCTATGAGTGGTTGGTTATACCTTTTGGTTTAACTAATGCACCAAGTATATTTATGAGGTTAATGAATGAAGTTTTGAAGAAGTTCTTGAGTAAGTGTGTGATTGTATATTTGGATGATATTATGATATTCAATAAGACTAGAGAAGAGAATTTGATGCATATAAGACAAGTGTTGCAAAGATTAAAAGAAGAAAAGTTGTTGATAAATATGAAGAAGTGTTCCTTCATGAAATAAGAACTTGTGTATTTGGGTTTTTTTATTTCAGCTGATGGTTTGAAAATGGATCCCGAGAAGGTTGAAGCTATATTGAGTTGGCCTACACCTGAAAATGTCACTGAGGTAAGATCATTTCATGGATTGGAAAATTTTTACAGGAAGTTTATCAGAAATTTCAATTCTATTTGTAATGCTATAACTGGGACAATGAGAGGAGAAAAAAGAGAATTCAAATGGACACAAGAAGCTGACAAGAGTTTTGAACCTTTGAAGCTGAAGGTTGCTTAATTACCTATGTTATCCTTACTTGATTTCAATAAGGTATTTCAAGTTGAATGTGATGCAAGTGGAAGTGCAATTGGAGCTATGTTAACTCAACAAGGTAAACTTGTTACTTTCTTTAGTGAAAATTTGGATGATGCAAAAAGGAAATATTTTGTCTATGATCAGGAGTTCTATGCTATTGTGCAAGCTATGAAGAAATGGAGACATTATTTGATGCCAAATAAATTTGTGTTGTATACTGATCGTAAGGCTTTAAAATATTTGGGTAGTCAAAATAAGTTGAATTAGAGACATGTGAAATGGGTAGAGTATTTGTAGAGCTTTACATTTGTGATTAAGCATAAGAGTGGAGTTTATAATAGAGTTGCTGATGCATTGAGTAGAAGGAGATCTTTGTCGACTGAAATGAGAATTGAAGTTCTTGGTTTTGATGACATGAAGAATTTGTATGAAAGTGATGCTAATTTTTCAAAGCAGTGGAGAGTATCCAGAGAACCTAATTCAAATCAATCAAGTAAGTATGAAGACTATTTCATTTAGGAAGATATGTTGTTCAAAGGTATTCAGTTGTGTATACCGAGAGGACCAATGAGAACTAATTTGATAAAAGAGAAACATAGTAGTGGATTCGCTGGACATTTTGGTATTGATAAAACATTGAGTTTACTGAAGGAGAGGTATTTTTGGCATCACTTGTATAAGGATGTTCATAAATTTGTAAGAAGTTGTGGATTTTGTCAAGTTGTAAAGGGAGTGAGTCAGAATACTGGTTTATGTACACCTATTACTATTCCTGAGAAACCTTGGAGTGATGTCAACATGGATTTTGTTCTTGGCTTAGCTAAGACAACAAGAGATAATGATTCTATATTTGTTATTGTGGATAGATTTTATAAGATGACACATTTTATACCATGTAGGAAAACATCAAATGCAGTACATATAGTAGATCTTTTCTTTAAAGAGATTTTCAGATTGCATGGATTACCGAGGAGCATCATCTGTGACCGAGAGAGTAAGTTTGTTAGCTATTTTTGGAGAACACTTTGGAAGAAGTTGGATACTGATTTAAAGTTTAGTTCTACATTTCATTCACAAATTGATGGAAAAATAGAGGTTGTAAACCAAATTTTGGGTAATTTTTTGAGATGCTTAGTTAGAGACACAACAAACAATTGGGATTTGATGTTGGTACAAGCAGAATTTGCATACAACCATTCAGTGAATAGAAGTACTGGAAAGATACCTTTTGAGATTGTTCATGGCACACAACTAAGAGGTATGTCAAATTTGAGAGATATTGTTGGAGAAGAGAAAAGAAGTGCAGAAGCAAAAGAATTTTCTCAATTTATGAAGACATTGCATGAAGATGTAAAACAGAAGCTAGAGAAAAGTAATAAAAAATACAGAGATAGTGCAGATAGATCAAGAAGACATAAAAAAATTTGAAGTTGGTGATGCTTTAATGGTTCATTTGAAGAAAGACAAATTTCCTGCTAGAACATATGGTAAACTGAAGATGAAGAAATTTGGTCCTAACAAAATATTGAGAAGATTTTACAATGGAAATGATTATGAAGTTGAATTACCTGATGACATGGATATATCACCTATATTCAATATTTTAGACTTGTATGAATATCATGAACTTGATGAAGAAGTGACACTATCAAGTGATTATCCTAAGAAGCATATCTAGGGGAAGTTGAAAATATTTTGAAACAAAGAGCTGGCAGAAGGACAAGAGGAAAGGAATACATGGAATATCTCATAAAGTGGAAGAACAGACCGATTGAGGACTCATCTTGGATTTCTCAATCTAAGATGGATTCATTTCAATTTGGAATTGATACATGATTCGGGGAATCATCTCTTGTAATCCCAGGTGTCTGATGCAGGAGCATCTTGGGTCATTGGCAATCTTGCTCAACCAAAAAGATGTTTGTGTTTGTTTAGAAGCTACTTAGGAAATACTTTGTTACTCGGGCTCTGTTGCTTGGTAAGCTTGTCTTTTTCTTAGGTTTTGTTTCTCAGGCATGCTTACTCTCTATTGCTTGGTAATGCTTAGTTCTACTGCTTGGGTCATGTTTCTCAGGCATGCCTATTTCTGTTATGTTTCTCAGGTTTATCTTTTGACGCTCAGGTTTTTCTCCCTACTTCTCAGTCATTCTTGTCTCTATCACTTGGGTTGGTCTTCTATTGCTCAGTAATGCTCTTATCAACGGTTACTAATTTCCAGTGATCTCCTTCCCAAGATGCTTATTTTGGGAGTTGAATCTTTGGCCGACTTCTTCATTTAATTTATGTTGCTAAATTGATTTGGGATCTCTCATTGGCATTTGTGTGGACCTAAATTTGGGTCTCTCTTATAGATTGGAGTGCTGAACTCTTTGGTGGACTCTTGTATATATTCTTTTGTATGTTCTTAGTTTAGGTAGAAATCTTAGAGCAAGAAAGAAAATTTTTAGATATTGAGATCGAAGGTATGTAATCTCTATTGTATGAAGATCTTATTGCAATTCATTGAATATATGGCCGAAACCAGGAAGGCCTTATAGCCCGACATGTAATGATTTTGATCAAGTTGATATAAAGGATCTCTGTTGTTTCTTCTCTCACTGTATTGTTTGGCTTTTGCATTGGTTCTGCAAGGTGGTCTGGTAGTTGGGAGTTCCCTTGGGCCTTCCCCTTTGAATCTCCTTGCATCACATCTTCAACTCCAGTAGGAATATTTGCCAAGTTGATTTCCACTATTTTCTTTTTAGTTAACCTGTAGTAGTCTAACTTTTTGACATCAAGCTCTGTACGTAAGTCAATCCAGAGGTCCTCAAGATGATGCACATGCACAAAATGCCTCCTCATCTTGTCATTAAATCCTTTCTAATCAAAGAACCACCTAGATATGAAATTCTTAAGAGTGATCTCTTGAAGTTCAAAATCCATACTTTTGGCCTTAGGTACTGTATCCAAAGAGTACCCTCCAATCCTGAGAGGATTACGTGACAAAATCCCCACTCAAGGCATGTGAAATGTTGATTGATATGATTGTACCACCATTATTGTCCTCACCAAATCCATCAAAATGATCTTTTTCTGTAAGGTAACATGGAAAGGTATAGGGTTCACCCTAGAAGTATCCAACCTTGAGATATGTGAAGTTAGGAAATTGCAGAAAGAGGCAACCATACTCACTAACCTTGTCCCAAGCCTCATCAGTCACACACTTCTTAGAAATCTCTTTATCAAATAGACACATGTAATACCCAAATAAGGCATCCTGCACTCTGTGGTAATGAGCTCGACTATATCTCAAAGTTACTTGTTCATAATAATCCCACACAGGGACTAGAGATCTATCTCCCTTGGTTGAGAGACCAGAAAATGACCCAAGGGAAACAACAATGTACACTAAATAAGAGTTCATATAAAATGTACAAGTGGTAACCAACTCATATATCTGCTCACACAGGATGTCAATGATCATCTCCCCCCACAATATCTTCTACTTGGACCTGATTATTGGGGATATAAATTTGTACATTCAAGGCTCAAAAGTATTAGATACTTTGAGGCATACGATTCTGCTAAGAAATGTGATGAGATCATTTATTTCTTCCTTGAATTTTGGCCGATGTACCTCCTTCAACCATCTTAAAAAATTGGGCCTCTTGTTAATCAAACAGTTATCATTGATATATTTGATACAAGGTTTACTGTCTTCATTCCACCTTTCAAGATTCTTCTCCTTTTTTATATTCATGACTACAGGAGTTGGTGGTACTCTTAAAATTTTGTCAATGGTATCAAGATCTAGGCTAATGATTGTGTTTCTATCCTAATCCGTAATAGTTCTGGAAGGGTAATAAAAATTATTGGCACATGCTACAACAAATTTTGGCTCTAGGGAAGCCATAGGAAAAGTAGCAACTAGATGAATATAACTCTATTTGATAAGAAACATCTCATATTTGGTTGAAGATTCAACCCTTTCAAGAAACTCTCCCATGTTCAGGTGACTAATTTTTGTATCATGAATATGTTCAAAATACGGCGTGACGTGAGAAGGAGAAATGAAATTTTGATGCTTATCGTACTGATACTTCATTTTCTTCTTCTATTTTCCAATTGAAGGAACAACTTCTTCTAACGTAGCAAGTTTTTGTGTGAGAGACACTGTTACATGGAAATTACAAAAGGTGGGTACTTCCTTATGTGATGGATCCATAGAAGGAAAAAAAATGCATGGATCAGAGGGTAGGAAAAGGATCGAGAAGTGTTTGAACAACTAAGGAAAACTATTCCAAGTGAACTTGGCTCTTTAAATAGGGTAAAACTCAAAAATAAGTTTTTCTGCGAGCACTACATGTATGCAGATAAGAAATTTGGAGCAAGAAAATGAGATAAATATGTACATATATACAAAGAGGGAATTTATTCACTAATAGGTGGGGTTTTTATGTCCCACTATAAGTCAACTTAAAATATCATAATGCGTATAAACGAGATTTTTAAGTCTATTTACAGCCTTGGCAAAGAGGGGAAAAGTGCATGCAAAACACTTGGAAAGTGGGATTTTTAACTTGTACTGCATGAAAGAAATACTTGCTCTTTTTGGAGTGATTCATTATTTAGAACGAGGTTTTTAATCTCAACTACATATACAAGAAAGATCAAGTTCTTGCATATGCAAGTTTGGAGAATGATTGAGATGGAAATAGAAGGATCAACTCTAAAAAACATACAAATTTGAAAAACAAATGAGAGATTTTCATTAACATGATCAAACCAAAAATTATCAAAAACTTGAAATTAAATCCCTTTGAATTGAAAATAAAAAATTACCTCTTCCTTAATAAATGAAAGGAAAACAATTCTTCCAAAATCTTGAGAAATTTTTGAATCAAATTCAAGAGATTTTCAGATTTAGAAAAAGACCTCAAGAATGAAGTTATATAGGAAAAGAATTAGATTATTTCTTCTCACCAAATTAATGCATTTCATGAGTCACTAAAACATTTTTGACAAATGTCCATGATGGAGGATTGAAATGAAAGAAAATAGCAACTAGAAGAATCATTCAAACATGCGAATCGAAATCCTTGTTTAAGAAATGCAATGCAGATGCAAAGCAACCCAAAAAACAATGCCCTAGGAAAAAATGTCTTTTATTATGATGAATACAAGTTGCAAATGGGATGGCTATGCCCTAGATGGGCTTCTTAGAAAACTTTACAACTACAAAATGCTTCCTCCTAAACACAAATGTCTACACACAAGTTGCATCTTAAAATGCTGGTGGATTTGACATCTTGATTAGAGCGGGTATTAAACTGCCATCTACACCTCACGCAATGCATCAAAAATGGTCTTTGCAACATGTAAACTCTATGCAAATTGACGTCTCCAACCTGATAATAGTTTTAGAATACAAAACACAGGCCTTGAATATGTAAAGTTGATACCCTACAAATTAGAGCAGTAGAAAATAACAATGTCACTATAGATAGTTTGGTTGGTAGACTTATTTCATTTGAGATGAATAACTTTGACAACAATGTCTTACCATCTATTGATTCTGCATTCAAATATTCTTTGAAAATAAGTAAGTCAAGTCATAAACACACTATGAGAAATGATAGTGATGACCAAGAACTTGATGATATTGAAGCACTAATGGCTAGAAGATTGCAGAGAGGAAAAGGTATATACAAAGGTAAATTACCACTTGTATGTTTTAGTTGTAAAGAGATTGGACACTTTGTTGCTAGATGTCTTAACAAAAGAAAAGAAGACAAAAATAGTGACAGATCATATTAAAAGAAGTTTGACAGAAGTGATGATAGAGATTATCGAAGTAATTGACAATCTGAAAAAAGAGACAACCGAGACTACAAGGGAAAAGGGAAGAAAGTTTGTAACTTGGCTGAGAAAAAGCTGAGAATATTGACACCGAATTTGATCAAGATATTGAGGTGGTATTTGTTGCTAAAAAATATGATTCAGACAAAGAGGAAAGATATGTTGAAACTGCACTCATATCTAAGGTTAGTAAAAATAATGTCTAAATTATTGATAGTGGTTGTACTCACCACATGACTGGAGATAAAGAAAAGTTTGAAACTTTTGAGTATTAAAATGGTGGATCAGTAAGAATGGGTAATTAATGAACTATGACTGATTGAATGTTTGAAGATGTTAAGTTGGTGTTCACCAAGACACAGAAAGTCAATGCAAGACATTAAATCAATTAATGTATTATATTGTCATTATTGTCAACTTGATATAATCTATATGGTCATGTACATACTGCTAAAGACTTCAAAGAACAAATGAATCAAAGGCTATGCTATCAGTAATGCATAAAATTCAAGTATTCACAAAGAGACTATATACACCGATGGAGTGCACACCGACGGACAGAATAAACCAATGAGAGAAAAGTCATAGTTGTGCGTGTGTAAATGGGTACCTATCAGAATCAACACAAACACTCAATAAGTCATTATGTTAGCATCAAAGGGGTTAGTAAAAGCACGAAAAGCATAGAGAACCCACTAAAATTGACTTATTGCCTGCTAACTAGGAGGAGTGTGATTAACAACATATCAGCCCTCAGAATATGCTATTGAATCAG
>MU227482.1:379487-401820 GCA_018584345.1 Thuja plicata
TATTTAATTCATTTAGAAATATAGGATTTAATTATTTAAACAATTTAATTGTTTTTTAATAATTAGAGGACTATAGCCATTTTAATTAAATTAAATAGGCTAGGGGAATGGGTTGATTGCAAGTGATATTTGAATTAGAGACTTATTTAATTCCATTATACTTAAATACTACAGCCACGTTTGATTTTGATTTGATCTGATTGGTCGAAATTGATTTAAATTGTATGGCTATAATAGATAATATAAATCAGTGATGAAAATCACCTAGGACATTAAATTGATTAAAAGAATTATGCCAAGCAGTAACAGGGTCATTTGGACATAAATCGAGGGTATGATCACACTTAGGGAAAATAGGGTCCATTGTTGCGACAGACCGAAATCAGGTGGTTACAATAGTGTTACCTGACGAGCAAGGCACAGTGTAACCCGACGGATAGAATTACAATGTTGCCTGACAGACAAAGATCCTGAAGTCAACTGAAGTCACACTGATAAAACAGTCAGTTGTCACCAACGAATAACTAAAGTATTGACTGATAGAACAAAGAGTTCATAAATGACAAAATGCTTAGCTTTCAAGAGCTAAATATAGACTTAACTGGTACCTATCATTGTTTTAATCAACAAGATAAAGCCATAGATAAGTAAAGGATTTAAAGTTGTTTAGTCCAGTTGGAAAGAAGATCTCTATGAGATAAATTAGGATTTTTTCTATAAATCTAATTGGTGAGAATTGTGGATCACACCAAGATCAAGAAAGCCAAGAAATGATGAAATCATGTCTATATAAGAGACAAGCTTATTCAATGTGAATAAGGGGAGTGACAAGAGAATAGATGCTGAAGAGATTCTGAAGGAAAAGAAAGTCTTCATTTTGACCTAATCAATCAAGCTGAGGAAAGAGATAAATTTTGTAGAGACCAACGAATAGTGATATAGCATCACAAAGAAGAACAGTGTGGAGCAAAGGTATTGAAATTGATAACATTGATCAGAAAGGTAATGCACTTGCAATAGATTTGAAAATCTGCAATTCAAGTTGTATATGTGAACAGATCAATTTACTGTTTTAGTTTAACCATTGAAGCATCAAGTCTCTTAAATAAGCAAGACTTAAAAGTCTTTTCTAATTGAGATACATCCCAAGGAGTATCAAAGAGTTTTATCATGCAAAGTAGCATTGGGTATGCCCGATACCTATTTATAGACCAAGAGATTGGTTGATCAAGGATGGTAGCATTAGATGCCAAATACTAACTGACAAACTATTCATTTAAATCCTCTAACAAGGTCACACCTAACAGTATGTTTGTAACCTTTAATAGGGTTGGCTCTTCACCGAGCTCACTTTAGAAGAGTGAAAATTTGGCTTACCAGTCCTAGTGGTTTTCCCCTTAACAGGGTTTAAACGTTAAAAATCCATGTGTCATGTGTTTATGAGTCATTACTTTACTATTTTTCATTTCACATAAGTAAATCTGGATTGATTGGTATACACTAGTTATTTACTATGTTTTGGTAAATAGAAAGGCTACTTATCGGTAAACATACAGAAGAAGGTTTTACAAAGCATTCTGACAAGTAGTAATTTGATATAAGTATTTCAAGGCAATCATCTTGTAGGACTAAATATAACTAGAGGCTTATAAATGTGGTAATAAGCTTTAAGGGTTGATTTAAGGATTAATTTTTTAGGCCACTGATTCAACCCCCCCCCTCTCAGTTATTCTAACAATTGGTATCAGAGCTTGTGTGCTTAGAAAGGGAGTTTAACAGCTCAAGCTAAAGATCACAAGATGAACAGATGAGATGTGCCCAAGTTGAACAAAGACAATTTTTCTTCATGGAAAAGCGGGATAAGACTCCACTTATCAAGTATTGAAAATGATGTTACTCAATACTTAGATACTGAATATGTGTTGCCCATAGGAGCACTCACAGTTGAACAAATGAGAGAGAAGCATGAGCACAACTGCATGATAATAGAGCTTGTTTCCTCACTCTCCAATGTTGAATTTGAAGATGTCAAAGCATGCACAACTGCAAAGCAGATGTGGGATAAATTGAAGCTTGTACATGGTGGTGATAAAAATGTTCTGAGAGCCAAGGCAGAAAGCCTTAGAGGAAAGTTTGATCATCTCATAATAAAAGAATGTGAAAACATCACACAGTATAGCACAAGAATCAAAGGGGTATTCAATGCTATCTGAGGAGTTGGAGGTGTACTAGAAGAAGAGACAGTGGTAAGTAAAATACTAAGAACCTTACTACCTACTTATGCTATTAGAGTATTTTCCATACAAGAAATGAGAGCAGTAGCAAATAATAATGTTACTCTAGATAGTTTGATTGGAAGACTGATTTCATTTGTGATGAATAACTTGTTGGCAAGTTGACACTCAAGGTGTATATGACTTATTTTGTGTTGTCATCATGGCAACAAAGTCATATGAAGTTTTGACAGTAAACTTTGAAGAACAAAATTGGCTAAGTACAGAAAACAGAACAGTACAGAGTTATTCAGTTGATCAGAGCACGAGCGCACGTGCGTACGATCAAGTCAGACTATGCATGTTCATACCTAAGCTCTATGATATGTTTTTGTGTTTACCCTATACATGCATGGTACAGAACAATAGTACGGAGAAGTTACAGGAAGATGAAGTGCCACTAACAGTTCAGAAAATAGAGTATGGATTCGACCTCAGTGTTTGAATCAGCGTATAATATTTTTTTTTTTAAAGGCTATGTGCCTATTGTAATAAGTTTGTAATTATGTCTTAAACAGTCTTGTAAACATGCTTAAGCCAATTTGTTTGGAAGCGTTGTGTATGTTGTTTTTGGGCCGACTAAGGTCTTGTTTTTAGTCGCATCTATTCAGGCATGTATATATACTAGACATGCACTTTTTTATTAGTTGTGTTGATGTAAAAGAAGCAGAGAAGATATTCAAAATATCAATATGAGCAAACCAATATGAAGTATAAGTATACAAGAGATTAAAGCATCAGTGCATAAATGGAACTGATCAGACAACAGTGTCATTACAGCAGTTCATTTTTGATATAGTGTATATCATTTATCAGAAGGTTGTAGCCTTCATCTTATTGAGAAGTGAGCTCTGGCAGTGAGCCAACCACCTCTAACAGGGTTTTTGTAAAAACTCCTAATAGGGTCATTGTACTTGAATTATAAAGACTACTCCTAACATGGCAAAGGAACTTTAACAGGTTCATTATACTAGTACAATCATTTGTGGGTACTAATTCCCACCGGGGTTTTCCTTTGATCAAGGTTTCCCCGTAGTCATATCTTGTGTTATGTGTTGTGCTTCATTTTTTATCTATTTGATTCAAGTTTAAAGTTTTTGAATTATAATTAATAGACAAACACTGATTCACCTCCCCTCCCCTTCTCAGTGTTTCTAACAATTGGTATCAGAGCTCTGGTCCTCTGAAAGAAAGTTTAACCACTTGAGGAGATGATGGATTCAAAAGAAGCAAAACATCTAAAAAATAATCTTGAAGCAGCCCTTGAAGATCTTGACAGATCTTAAAAAGAAAATTAAGAACTAAAACTAAAATTTGATGGTTCCCAAATGATTATCAAAAAATTAAGCAAAGATCTGAAAGATTGCTCTACAAATTATTCAGGAAAAATGATCAAAAAGTTGAATGAAGAGAACATGTCTTTGAAAGATAAGATTGAAGATCTGAATGAACAACTTATAGATAGCCTAACATCTATTGAAGAAAAGACCAAACAAAGAAAACAATTATATGATGAACTTATGAAAGCAAATATGAAGATCTTATAGTTGGAAAACATCAAGAAAAAGATTGAATCTGAATTAACAGAAGCAAAAGAGAAAGTTGAGAAATTACACACAAGTTATGACCTAATTCAATCTCAACTTTATGCATAGAAGCAAAAAGGTGATACTACTGGTGTTGGATACAGTGTAGCTCAAATTGAAATCAATGCAATGAAAGAAAGAAAACACAAGAAGAATCCACAGAAACAAAGAAAATTAAGAATCATGCAGAGAGTAATACACAACCTCCTAAAGATGAACACAAGCTAGTTAACCGAACTTGTTATGCTTGTAACAAGCATGGACACTTGGCAAGAGATTGTAAAGAGGTAATACCTTTCAATGGATATTTTTACTCCTGTAATAAATTTGGTCATAGGGATATTCATTGCAGAACAAGTCAAAGAAATCAGTCACAACAGAATCAAAGAAATATGAATCAACACAATCAGAGAAATCAACCTTAGAGAAACTATCAGAACATTACATCAGATATTTAATTATAATGGACACATAGTCAAGCAGTGCAGCATGATAAAAAATATCAATAGACCTCCAATCGTGTGTCACTCATGTGGCAAAGCTGGACACATCTCAAGGTTCTGTAGATCCAGAACTCAAATACAAGAGAAGCCTAAAAATCATTATTTGAAGAATCTGGTGAAGTCAAGTTTGTAAAAGCTACAAAAGATTCAGGTAAAATATGGGTTGAAGTAAAGAAACATAGTGATGAGAACAAGGTAGTAGATGCATCCATAGTGGACGCACCTTCTACTTCTAGTTAGATGACCCTTATGGTCTTAGGGGGAGCTATTCTAGCTATGAACCCCTATGTGGCTATTATACTCATCTCTGAGTATGCGCCTATGAATTCATGTATTTGGTGATGAATTGAGGAAGTATGCATGGATGCATAGCTTGAACATTGACAGAAGCAAGGGTTGAAATTCTCAATGTAAACTGCTCTATGGAAACAAGCATTAAATGCAGTAACTTTTATATAAGTTAGTAAAGAGATCTCTCATCTTCACTTTTGCATTTGAGATTGAGCATTTAGAGAGAACAAGAGATCTTAGCATCAAAGCATCAACAGATAATCGTTGGTTGGTTAGCAAGGTGAATCAAAGTTGAAATGGAACCCTAGCGAACAAGTCATTTCAAAATCTCTAGAAACCCTACTTAAGCAAGGATCAAGTAAGTAATGGCTACTCCTATAGTGTTTGAAATCTCTAAGAAGAAGAGATATGTTTTTAATAAGCATCCATTTAATTCTGTACTAGATGATGTAGAAGGGGCATTCTCCAAGACTCCGCTAGGAGTCATACAAGTTGAGGAAATTCACGCATACATCTATTGTAATAAGGAAACTGTTGGGGATAACAACATAGAAACTCTTATGGCATCAATGATGAAACTAGATTATTCATTCAAGGATGAATTCATGCATCTCACTGATAACCCTATCTTTGAGTATTCAAATGCGCATGAGTTCTATGAACTAGAATGGGTTAATATCATACTTAGTAGGATACATGATGATCTGTATTGGATTGGTGAAGTTCCTATCCGCATCACTGTTGATCTTATCCATGAGATGATCGGACTCCCTAAGGTTTAGTTCTTCCCACTGGTAAAGATGTAAAGAAACAAGTTGAACAAGCATTCTTATCCAGAAGTGATAGGTGCGGGATGACTGTTGATCCCATTGTGGAAGAAGACATCAAACTTATCACAATGATACTTGGTTACAAGTTTCAACACACAAGCAAGATGAATAGCGTGTATGCATCTACTATTTTGGTAGCAATAAGGATGGTAAAAGATAACACTCAGTATAATCTTTGTGAGATATTGCATGCACAATTGATTCAGAAGATTAGGGCTATCAAGCATGACAAGAGCAAAATATTCAGATTTGGCTTTTTGATTATCTACCTATACTTCCACATTATTGGTAAAGTCTCTAATCTTTACCTAGACAAGAGTAAACCTACTATGTCCCAAATCTCACTAAAGACTACATCAAAAAGCAGTGTAAAAGATTCTATGGACATGGAGATTAAAAAATTCAGGATCAAGATGTAGAAGAGGTTCAGAATATCAGAAAAAGATAGTTGATAAATACAAGGACACCATATGCTTCATGGTGGAAACTGACTGTACTTGCATGGAAGTAGTTGAGCCAAGAACCAAATAGATTCATCCACTTGGTTATGAAGTTGAAGAACATGTGTTGGAATGATATGCACAAGCTCTTTTGTATGTGCCTAAAGATCCAAATGAGCCAAGATGGGGCACATACAGAGAGAAGACAAATCAAGTTGATTCTATCTTATATAGTGCATATAACAAAAGTAAGGCATCAAGGATTACATACAATATCCTAAAGGTTCATGGGGTCACACAATAAGACCTAGACAAAGCTAGGGAATCTAAAATTGCAAGAGAGCTTACACAAACTCCTGCAGAAGTGAAAATAGAAAAATTTGATGATATCCCCAAGAAGAAGAAGAAGAAATCTGATGAAGATACATTCGTTCCATCAACTACTATTGACTTAGAATCCTCCCCACCTTCAGTACCAAGCAAGTTAACCAGAAGAAGGAAGCAAGTTCCTACAGGTCACCCATCCTCAAGGACAACAAGGAGAAAAGTAAAGAACACTCAAGCCCCTTCTGAGGTAGGATTCAGACCTAGTCTGACAGTCTTAAGGAACATAATTGTTAATTTCGAAGGTAGACTAGACTCTATTAAAAATGTCTATGATAAGTACCAAGAGATAGATAAATCAGAAATTCATTCTATGATTATCTCTCATATGATCAAGTTTAAAAGGTCAGTATTAGAACTCAAGACAGTCATACCAGACAAAGTATGAAACATACTAGACCTATTGAAAATACAAGCAATAGAGGAAGATATGAGGATTAGAGAAGAAACATTAGACAGTCTTCTCCCTATTTTCTCACATGATGAGAAAAAAATACTGTTAGATTTGGTAAAACCTCATCTCATAACCAAAACAAGAACTCTTCATATTATGAACAAAGAGTATGAATCGGTTGGTAAAGAGACTCAGAAAGCATTTGTGCAAGTATTTTTGGATAGGCACATGTATCCATCAACGGTGCCTACAACTAAAGTAACTCTATTCCCTCTCAAACATGATAAAGAACAAGTGATTCCAAATGTGCCTATGACAGGTCCACAGGATTTAGCGCCCATGGTTTCATCACCTTCTGATATAGCCAAAGATTCAGAAGAAACCATTGTGATCAATGATGTTAAGATATCCAAGACAGCTTCAGATAATGACATGGACAAATTTGAAAAAGCATTTGTCAGCACTGAAGAGACACAGAAGGTATGCACTGATGAAGTTCCTCCTAAAGATTCAACATATTTGAATAATGAAGAAGACAATCAATCTAATGAACCACACGTTATGGAGATCCCAGTGAAAAGTGAATGTATGGATACTAGTCCAAATGTTATATTCACTCCATCTATTCAACCATCAACTTCATTGTTTTTCAAGTTTAACCCCTGACTCAACAAGCCTAGATGCATGGGGAGAAGAAGATTTGATCGAGATCAGTGTCTAAGCCATGGAGAAAGCCAAAGAGAAACAAGTTATGAGAAACCCTCTCTTTCTAGAGTCAGTGAAAATTTTGAATGACTTAGTGCCAGCAGATAAGAAAGTGGCTAAAATTCAGTCAGTTGATGATGTTGACAGCATCTTAACAAGATTCAAAGCACACTTCACTAGTTTAGTAGACTCAGCTACTAGAAATGCAGAGGAAAAGTACAAAAAGGAAAGATTAGATGAATTGGTAAAGAACTTATCTTTATATCTCAATTCATTAAAGATTGGTCAAACAATTCTAAAAGAGTTAGCATCAAAAGGAAGGAAAGTAATAGCAAATTGCATGGACAGAGGCAAACTCACTTCTGAGCACATCAAGAAGATTGAGGAGGCAGATATCTTGGTTGATAACATAAGGCAATTAGTTGAAACATCATCCCAAGACATCAATATCTACAACAATATCTATCAAGGACAGATAGACAAGATTGAAAAATCAAAGATGGAGATCAGCAAGATAAGGATCAGGCATACCCAACTGAGAAATCTACTTGTGCCCTCCTTAGCTATTTTGAATGAGAACATCAAACAGATAGATGCAACCATTGCCACATATGATCAAGGACCCTGCATGGATCTGACAAAGATGGAGAAGCTTACATGTGCCTTATGCGGCCATCTTCAGATAGTTGATGCACTGAAGGCATTTTGGCAGCAAGAGATCAAGACTCTCCAGATTGCTTATCCAGATGTGTACTTAGAGTAAGTACCTAGAGACTTACAATTTTGACGCCTTTGTCATTAATGTCAAAGGGGGAGTAATGTATGTATATAAGGAGTATGTTATATAGACAAAGTTATGATATAAATCCTTTTATTGTTAAGTCAAAGTTTAAGAAACTTGGCCACATTCCTTTGTTTCCATTAATGACAAAGGGGGGATTGTTGGCAAGTTGACACTCAAGGTGTAAATGGATTATTTTGTGTTGTCATTATGAAAATAAAGTCATATGAAGTTTTGACAGTAAACTTTGAAGAGAAAAAATGGCTAAGTATAGAAAACAGAACAGTACAGAGTTATTCAGTTGATCAGAGCACCAGTGCACATGCGTACGATCAAGTCAGACTATGCGCGTTCATACCTAAGCTATATGATATGTTTTTGTGTTTACCCTATACACGCATGGTACAAAATAGCACTATGGAGAAGTTATAGGAAGATGAAGTGCCACTAACATTTTTAGAAAATAGAGTATGGAACCGACCTCAGTGTTTGAATCAACGTATAATATTTTGTTTTATAAAGGCTATGCGACTATTGTAATAAGTTTGTAATTATGTCTTAAACATTCTTGTAAACGCGCTTAATCCAATTTGTTTGGAAGTGTTATGTATGTTGTTTTTGGGCCGACTAAGGTCTTTTTTTTAGTTGCGTCTATTCAGGCATGTATATATACTAGATATGCATTTTTGTATTAGTTGTGTTGATGTAAAAGAAGCAGAGAAGATATTCAGAATATCAATATGAGAAAACCAATATGAAGTAGAAGTCTACAAGAGATTAAAGCATCAATGCATAAACATAACTGATCAGACAATAGTATCATTACAACAGTTCATTTTTTATATAGTTTATATCAGTTATCAGAAGGTTGTAGCCTTCATCTTATTGAGTAGTGAGCTCTGGCAGTGAGCCAACCACCTCTAACAGGGTTTTTGTAAAGACTCCTAACAGGGTCATTGTACTTGAATTGTAAATACTGCTCCTAACAGGGCAAAGGAACTTTAATAGGTTCATTATACTAGTACAATCATTTGTGGGTACTAATTCCCACCGGGGTTTTCTTCTTATCAAGGTTTCCCCGTAATCATATCTTGTGTTATGTGGTGTGCTTCATTTGTTATCTATTTGATTAATGTTTAAAGTTTCTAAATTATAATTAATAGACAAACACTGATTCACCCCCCCCCCCTCTTAGTGCTTCTAACATAACTTTGATAATAGTGTCTCACCAAACATAGAGTTTGCATTCAAATCTTCTTTGAGAATAAGTAAATCAAGTCATAAACACACTATGAGAAAAGATAGTGATAGTGAAAGTGAAGAAGAATATCTTGATAAAATTGAAGCACTTATGGCAAGAAGAATGCAGATAGGCAAAGGTAAATTACCACTTGTTTGTTTTAATTGTAAAGAGATTGGACACTTTGTTGTAAGATTTTCTAACAGAAGAAAAGATGAAAAAAGTAATGACAAGTTATTTGAAATGAAGTTTGACAGAGGTGATAACCGAGATTACAGAAGCAACCAACAATCAGAAAGAAGAGATACCTAAGACTACAAGGACAAAGGAAAGAAGGCCAGTTACAAAGGATGAAAATACTGACACCGAATCTGATGAAGACATCGAGATGGTGTTTGTGGCAGTAAAAGATGATTCAGATGAAGATGAAGAAAGGTATGTAGAAACTGCACTCATATCTTAAGTTAGTAAAAATAATGTCTAGATCATAGATAGTGGCTGCACTCACCATATTCCCAGTGATAAACAAAATTTTGAGACTTTTGAATACTATAATGGTGGTTTAGTAAGAATGGGTAATGATACACCTTGTCCAGTTGAAGGTAAAGGAACTATAATATTGAATAACCTGATAAAATGTGAAAATGCTTATTGGGTGAAAGGATTGAATTATAATCTATTAAGTGTTTCTCAGTTGAATACTTTAGGTCACAGAGTATCATTTAAAAATAAGAAGGAAAAGATCTTCAATGAATCAAGAAGGTTGATTGGTACCGGTGAGCAGACAAAAGGCAACTTATTCTATCTGAATGATACTGACACTACTTGCTTAAGGGCTAGAAAAGAAGACATATGGTTGTGGCATAAAATATTGTGTCATGTAAACTTTGACAACATGATAAAAATAAGCAAAAAGAGAAATGTAAGAGGCTTATCGACGATGACTAAGCCCGACAATATCATGTGCAAAATTTGTCAAAAAGGTAAGATAACAAAGTCTAGTTTCAAAAGCAAAACCCATACATCTGATGTCATTCTAGAATTAGTCCATACTGATCTATGTGGACCCATGAGGACAAAGAGTTAGTATGGTGATAGATATTTTATTCTCTTTGTTGATGATTACTCTAGAATGACAACAGTTATGTTTCTAAAAGATAAATCAGAAACATTCAAGATGTTTAAATGGTACAAAGAAATGGTAGAAAAACAAATTGGTAAAGAATTAAAATAATTAAGATCAGATAGAGGAGGGGAATTTATTTCAGATGAATCCACTAAATTTTGCAATGAGCATGGTATCAAAAGATAGGTCTCTACACCGAGAACACCACAACAAAATGGAATTACTGAAAGAAGGAACAGATCCATTGTTGATTGTGCAAGTACACTGATGATAGAGAAAGGCATCACCCAAACCTTCTAGAGGGAAGCTATCAGTACTGTTGTTTACACATTGAATTGAGTACAATTGAAGAAAGACACCAAGAAGATACCCTATGAGCTATGGTATGGTTACACACCCAATGTAAGTTACTTCAAAATCTTTGGTAGTCAATGTTATATCTTAAAAGATGATAGAAATGGAAAGCTTGAATCCGAAATTGATGAAGGAATCTTTCTAGGGTATTCCACCAAGAGTAAGGCTTATAAATGTCTCAATAAAGCCTCTAACAGAATTGTTGAAAGTGAAAATGTAAAGATAGATGAATTTGCAGGGAAAAATGAAAAGGAAAGCACAAGAGAACCAGAGGAATACAACAGGTTTCTTTACAATGAAGAACTTGACACTCTACCAAGAAACAATGTATAGCTCCCAAGCAACAGATTATTGCACCCGAGCATCAGGGTACAAATACCAAAAATCAGGATATTGCTCAAGATGATGTACCAAGTGATGGAGATCAGAATGAAGGACACAATGATGATCAAGATGATAGACATAGAAATGAACCTATACTTTCCAGATATTTCAGAAGGAACCATCCACAAAACCATATCATTAGAGACAAGAAGGCTTGTATGAGAACCAGAAGTAAGTCTCTAAACACAAGATGTCTAATTTGTGATTTTGAGCCAAAATTTATCAATGCTGCACTTGATAATGAAGAATGGATTAGTGCTATGAATGAAGAAATTGAGTAGATAGAGAAAAACAAGACATGGACACTTGTACCAAGACCAGATGACAAGAATGTCATCGATACAAAATGGATATTTAGGAATAAACTAAATGAGAATGGAGAAGTCACTAGAAACAAAGCAAGACTAGTATGCAAGGGGTATGCACAAGAAGAAGGGATTGACTATGGAGAA
This sequence comes from Thuja plicata, assembly GCA_018584345.1. NCBI lineage: Eukaryota > Viridiplantae > Streptophyta > Pinopsida > Cupressales > Cupressaceae > Thuja > Thuja plicata. Next base: position 391,231 of record MU227482.1, read on the forward strand.
ACCTTTGCACCCATTGCTAGGCTAGAAGGAGTGAGAATATTATTTGCTTATGCTACATTTAAAAGATTCAAGGTATATCAAATGGATGTCAAGTATGCATTCCTAAATGGAATACTTGAGGAAGAGGTGTACATTGAGCAACTAGAAGGGTTTGTTGATCTAGACAAGAGGACACATGGTATGTAGACTATACACAACCTTGTATGGATTAAAACAAGAACCAAGAGCTTAGTATGAAAGACTTCATTCCTATCTAATAAGTATTAGATTTGTGAGAACAAATGAAAACAATAATCTTTATTTAAAGAAAGATATTGATACTAACATTTTGATTGCTGAAATATTTGTTGATGACATCATATTTGGAGGCAATGATATGCTATGAAAATCATTTGCAAATGAAATGAGCAAAGAGTTTGAGATGTCTATGTTTGGAGAGATCAAGTTCTTTCTTGGTCTACAGATCATGCAACAAGATGAAGGCATTATCATTACAAAATCTAAATATATCAAAGAAGTGTTGAAAATATTCAAGATAGAAGATTCCAAACTAGTTGGAACACCGATGACAACTAGATGTAAACTAACAAAGGAGGACAATTCACCTGAGGTAAATCAGACTTTGTATAGATCAATGATTGGAAAACTCATGTATGTTGTACATACTAGACCAGATATTGCACATGTAGTAGGAATTATTGCAAGGTTTTCTGCTAATCCCAAGGAATCACACATAACTGTTATGAAAAGAATCCTAAGATACCTGAAGAATACCGAGGAATATGGATTATGGTATAAAAGAGAAGGAAAATTTGAACTTAAAATCTTTACCAACAATGATTGGGTTAGAAACATTGATGACCGAAAGAGCACAACTGGAGGAGCATTCTTTATGGGTGACAGACTTGTCACATGGATCAGCAAGAAGCAAGGATGCATCTCTCAGTCTACTGCAGAAGCAGAGTATGTTGCTGCTACTGCAAACTGCTCAAATATTGCATGGATCAAATGGTTACTAGAAGGTATAAATATGAAGATTCTTGAGCTAGTAATTATCTATTGTGATAATACCAGTGCAATTAACATTTCCAAGAATCCAGTCATGCATGCTAAGACAAAGCATATTGCTATCAAATATCATTATTTGGGAGAAAAAGTTCAAGAAAAGGAGGTCATACTTGAGTATGTGCAATCAAAGGAACAATTAGCTGATATCTTCACCAAGCCACTACCCAAGGATACATTTGAGTACTTGAGAAAGAGACTAGGGGTCAAACCTTTGTCTACTGGTTAGTAAGATGACCAAAAGGATGCATCAACCTACATATTATCATAATATCATTCATGTTGATGCAAGTAGAGATGGACTTCAAAGATACATCTATACACAGCAAGGTATTTATATACTCCAAGCACCAGAGTTAGTTATTGCTAATGGATTGGGAAATTCAAGGAGTATATTATAGATAAAAAGGATTGTTTTGGCAATTACTGTCAAATATTTGTTTGGCATTATTGTCAAAGGGAGAGATTATATCCATTATCACATTAGGAAGAGAATTATCACTTTAGGGAGAGATTATATCCATCACATTATCCAAAGGGAGAGATGTAACTAGAAAGGGAGAATATATACAAAAGGAGAAAATTTCCGACAAGAGAGAAAAGAGAAATCAAAAGAAAAGAACACTCAAAGGGAGAGAGTTTGACACAAGAAGAGAACACATCACTTCAGAAGAAGAAAGATTCTACATCTATCCAATGAAGGGATTAAAGACAGAAAGAGAGCTACAAGAATCAAATCTAAGCTCACATAAGCTTACCGAGGACCAGATATTTGTATCGGTTATAGTACATAAGATTGGTAGTTTGATGAACTTCAGCTGTTATATTTCATATTGTATTAGTAATAATATAGTGTGATAATGTAGTGTGTTGCCATCAATGCCAAAGGGAGAGATTGATGAACTATAACTAATTGAATCTTTGAAGATGTTAAGTTGATGATCGCCAAGACACAGAAAGTCAATGCAAGACATTAAATCAGCTAATGTATTATATTGTCATTGATGTTAACTTGATATAATCTATATGGTCATGTACATACTGCTAAAGACTTCAAAGAACTAATGAATCAAAGGCTATGCTACTAGTAATGCATAAAATTCAAGTATTCACAAAGTGATTGTATACACCGACGGAGTGCACACTGACGGATAAAATAAACCAACAAGAGAAAAGTCATAGTGTTACCCGACAAGAAAAGCATAGTGTAACCCGATGGACAGAATTACAGTGTTGCCCAATGGATGGAGATCCCGAAGTCAACTGAAGTCACACTAACGGAACAGTCAGTTGTCACCGATGACTAACTGAAGTATTGACTGACAAAACAAAGAGTTTAGAAATGACAAAATGCTTAGTTGTGAAGAGCTAAATATAGACTTAACTGGTACTTATCATTGTTTTAATCGACAAGATAAAGCCATAGATAAGTAAATAATTTAAATTTGTTTAGTCCAGTTGGCAAGAAGATCTCTATGAGATAAATTAGGAGTTTTTCTTTAAATCTAATTGGCGATAATTGTGGATCACACCAAGATCAAGAAAGCAAAGAAACAATGAAATCATGTCTATATAAGGGACAAGCTTATTCAATGTGAATAAGGGAGTGATAAGAGAATAGATGCTGAAGAGATTCTGAAGGAGAAGAAAATCTTCATTCAGACCTGATCAATCAAGCTGGGGAAAGAGCTAAATTCTGCAAACACCGACGAATAGTGATACAGTATCATAGAGCATAAGAGTGTGGAGGAAAGGTATTGAAATTGATAACATTGATCAGAAAGGTAATGCACTTACAATAGATCTGAAAAATCTGCAATTCAAGTTGTATATGTGAACAAATCAATTTATTATTTTAGTTTAACCATTGAAGCATCAAGTCTCTTAACTGAGTAGGACTTAAAAGTCTTTTCTAATTGAGATACATCCCAAGGAGTATCAAAAAGTTTGATCATACAAAGTAGCCTTGGATATGCCCGATACCTATTGACAGGCCAAGAGAGTGTTTTATCAAGGATGGTAGCAGGAGATGCCAGATACTAAGTGACAAACTATTCATTTAAATCCTCTAAAAAGGTCACACCTAACAGTGTGTTTGTAACCTTTAACAGTATTGTCTCTTCACTGAGCTCACTTCAGAAGAGTGAAAATTTGGGTTACCGATCCCAGTGGTTTTTTCCTTAACAGGGTTTCCACGTTAAAAATCCACATGTCATGTGTTTATGAGTCATTACTTTACCGTTTTGCATTTCACATAAGTAAATCTAGACTGATCAGTATACACTAGTTATTTACTGTGTTTCGGTAAATAGAAAGACTGCTTATTGGTAAACATACAAAAGAAGGTTTTACAAAGCATTCTGACAAGTAGTAAAAGATATAAGTATTTTAAGGCAATCATCTTGTAGGACTGAATATAAATAGAGGCTTATAAATGTGGTAATAAGCTTTAAGGGTTTATTTAAGGATTAATTTTTCAGGCCACTGATTCAACCCCCCCCCCCCTCTCAGTTATTCTAACACTAATGACTCTCCTTGTTCGGTTGAAGGTAAAGGAACCATAATGTTAAATAATCTGATCAAATGTGAAAATACATATTGGGTAAAAGGACTTAACTATAATCTATTGAGTGTTTCACAGCTGATTAACACAGGTCACCGAGTTGCATTTGAGAACAAAAATGCAAAGATCTTTAATGAATCAAGAAGGTTGATCAGAACTGGTGAACAGACAAAAGGTAACCTATTCTATCTTGATGATATAAACACCACTTGTTTAATGGATAGAAACGAGAACATATGGTTGTGGCATAAAAGGTTATGTCATGTGAATTTTTACAACAGGGTTAGGATAAGCAATAAAAGGAAAGTAAGAGGCTTACCGAGCATGTCAAAACCCGACCATGTCATGTGTAAGAATTGTCAAAAAGGTAAAATGACAAAGTCTATTTTCAAGAGAAAAACATACACATCTAATGTCATTCTATAATTAGTCCATACTGATCTATGTGGACCCATAAAAACAAAGAGTTACTATGGTGATAGATACTTCATTCTCTTTGTAGATGATTATTCTAGAATAATGACAGTTATGTTCTTAAAAGATAAATCAGAAGCATTCAAGATGTTCAAATGGTATAAAGCTATTATAGAAAAACAAAGTGGTAAGGAACTGAAATGCTTAAGATCAAATAGAGGAGGATAATTTATCTCCTATGAATTCACTAACTTTTGTAATGAGCATGAAATTCAAAGACAGGTTTTTGCACCAAGAACACCATAGAAAAATGGGATTGCTAAAAAAAGGAACAAATCCATTGTTTATTGTGCCAGAACACTAATGTTTGAGAAAGGTGTCACTCAAACATTCTAGAGAGAAGCTGTCAGTACTGCTGTCTACACATTGAACAGAGTTCAATTGAAGAAAGACACCAATAAGACACCTTATGAGCTATGGTATGGATACACAGCCAATGTAGGTTACTTCAAAATTTTTGGAAGTCAATGTTATATTTTAAAAGATGATAGAAATGGAAAGCTTGACTCCAAATGTGAAGAAGGAATATTTCTAGGGTATTATACCGATAGAAAGGCTTATAAATCACTTAACAAGTCCTCTAACAGAATCATTGAAAGTGCAAATGTCAAAATAGATGAATTTGCAAAGAAAAATGATGAGGAAAGCAGAAAAGAACCAGAAGACTACAACAGGTTTGGCTATAGTGAACAACTTGACACTCTGCCTGAGAAATAGTGTATCACTCCCGAGTGACAGAACAATGCACCCAAGCATCAGGCTACAAACACCAAAAATTAAGAAATTTCTCAATATGATGCACCGAGCGATGATGATTAGAATGATGAACAAAGAGATGAACTGAAAATTTCCAAGTATGTCAGAAGACACCATCCACAGAACCAGATCATAGGAGACAAAAAGGCTGGAATGAGAATAAGAAGTCATTGAATACTAGATGTTTAATTTGTGATTTTGAGCCTAAATTTGTTAGCACTGTACTTGAAAATAAAGAATGGGTTAGTGCTATGAATGAAGAGATAGAATAGTTGAGAAGAACATAACATGGAAATTAGTACCTAGACCAAATGAAAAAAATTTCATCGGTACCAAATGGATATTCAAAAATAAGTTGAATGATAATGGAGAGGCCACAAGGAACAAAACAAGATTAGTATGCAAGGGCTATGCACAAGAAGAAGGTATTGACTATGGAGAAACCTTTGCACCCGTTTCTAGACTAGGAGGAGTCAGAATTCTACTTTCTTATGTTGCATACAAAGGATTCAAGGTATACCAAATGGATGTCAAATTTGCATTCCTAAATGGAATACTAGAAGAAGAGGTATACATTGAACAACCAGAAGGGTTTGTTGATCATAACAAGAGAAACATGGTTTGTCGACTACACAAATCCTTGTATAGATTGAAACAAGCACCTAGAGCATAGTATGAAAGACTTCACTCCTATCTCATAAGTATTGGATTTGTAAGAACAAGTGAAAATAGAAATCTATATTTAAAAGAAGATACTGATGATAACATTTTGATTTCTAAAATATTTGTTGATGATATCATATTTGGTGGTAATGATATGTTATGCAAATCATTTGCTAATGAAATGAGCAAAGAGTTTGAGATGTCAATGTTTGGGGAGATCAATTTCTTTCTTGGTCTACACATTCTTCAACAGGATGCAGGTATATACATCACATAATCCAAATACATAAAGGAAGTACTCAAGATAGAAGATTCCAAACGAGTTGGAACACCTATGGAAATTGGATGTAAGCTGACAAAGGAAGACAAGTCAATCGAGGTAAATCATACCCTATACATATCTATGATTGGAAAACTCATGTATATTGTTCATACTAGACTAGATATAGCACATGCAGTTGGAATAGTTGCAAGATTCTTTGCTAATCCCAAGGAATCACACATGACTATTTTCAAAAGAATTTTGAGATATCTAAAGAAAATTGAAGACTATGGCTTAGGGTATAAAAGAGAAGGCAAATTTGAACTTCAAGTCTATACAGATGTTGATTGGGCTGGAAATCTAGATGACAAAAAGAGCACAACAGGAGGAGCATTCTTCATGGGTGACAGACTTGTCACATGGATAAGTAAGAAGCAAGGGTGCATCTCACAATCTACTATAGAAGCAGAATTTGTGGCTAGTACTGTAAATTGGTCCAACATTGCATGGATCAAAAAATTACTAGAAGGTAAGAATATGAAAATTCTTGAACCAGTGATTATCTATTGTGACAATACCAGTGCAATAAACATATCAAAGAACCCCGTCATGCATACTAATACTAAGCATATTTCTATCAAGTATCATTACTTAAGAGAACAAGTGCAAGAGAAAGAGGTGATATTAGAATATGTTCAATCCAAGGAACAATTAGCAGACATATTCACAAAACCATTGTCTAAAGATACATTTGAGTACCTGAGAAAAAGACTAGGGGTCCGACCCTTGTCTATTGGTCACTAAGCTGACTAGGAGGTTGCAACCGCTTGCACATAATCAAAAGATCATTCATGTTGATACAAGCAAAAAGATGGACTGCAAAGATACATCAGTACACAAAAAGGTACTTATCTACACCGAATACCAGAGTCATTGTACTGTTGATGGAAAGGGAAATTCAAGGAGTATATTATAAAAAGGAGAAAGGATATAGTTTGGCATTATTGTCAAAGGGAGAGAGTATATCCATATGAAATATCTATCATGATTATCCTAAGGGAGAGAGTATATCTATTGTTGTCAAAGGAAAAAGAGATATGAATAGAATTATCCATCAAGGAGAGGAACAGTCGAAAGAAGAGAAAACATCAGAGAAAGATTCAAAGAAACATCCATCTAAGGGAGAGAAGATTCTATAACAAAGGGAGAGAAAGAGTCATAAGTTTCTACATCTATCCAGTCAAGGGAATGAAGATTGAAGAAAGTACTCTACAAGAAACAAATGTAAGCTAGAAGAGCTTATTTAAAGTCAGACATTTGTATTGGTTATAGAACAATAATTTTGGTAGTTTGATGAACTACAACTGATATATTTAATAATGTATTAGTAGTATGTAGTGTGTTGTCATCAATGCCAAAGGGAGAGATTGATGAACTATAACTGATTGAATGTTTGAAGATGATAAGTTGATGATCACCAAGATGCATAAAGTTTAATGCAAGACATTAAATTAGTTAATGTATTGTATTGTCATTGATGTCAACTTGATATAATCTGATTGGTTATAAACATATATTCAAAGACTTCAAAGAACCAAAGAGATAAAGGTTATGCTATCAGTATGCACCAAGTGACAACAAACAAAAATGAACAGTGCACATCGATGGATAGAGAACCCCGAAAGAAGCGTTACAATGATACCCGAGAAAGAAAACTAAGAAAGCATTACCAAGCATAACCTAAGTGATGCCCGAGGAGAACTGAAAGTCACAGTGTTGCTCGACAAAAAGACAACCCCGACAGACAGAGATGCCCGAGGACAACTGAAGTCAAGACCGAGCTAACAAGGAGTTAAACACTGATAAGAACTGAAGTTCAAAAATGACAAAAGACTTAGCTGGAAAGGGCTAAAGATGGAGTTAATTGGTTGATTACATTGTTTTCATCGACAAGTTAAAAGCTAGAGATAAGCTAGAGTTTTAAAGCTAGTTTTATTCCAATTGTCAAAGAGAAATCTGCGGGATAAAACTAAAGAAAGCTTTAAAGAAAGAATGGTGAGATTTTTGGATCACATCAAGAACAAGAAAGACAAAGACCTAGAAATGGTGAAATCATGTCTATAAAGAAGACAAGCTAATTTATTTAAAAAAGGGGTGAATAGAGAAGAAGATGCTAAAGAGAATACTGGTGAATAAAGAAGTCTTCATACAGTCCTGATCAAACAAGCTGAAGAACGGAGCTAAAGAATTATGTGGACACCGAGAAAAAAAGAAGCAATAGCATCACCAAGCAAAAAAAAGTAGAGAAAAGGAACAAAAAAGAAACATTGATCAGAAAGGTATTATGAGCTTACAATAGATCTAAACATCTGCAAGTCTAAGTTATATTTATGAACAGATCATATACTATTTCATTTTAACCATTGGATCAGAAAGTCTCTTAACCAAGTAGGGTCTAACCATCAATTATATATTGAGATACATCCCAAGGAGTATCAAAAGGTTTATAATGAAGATAGCATAGTGAATGTCAGATATCAAGTGATAAACGGTTAGTGATAAATCCTCTGACAAGGTCACACTTAACAGTGTGTTTGTAACCTTTAACAGGGTTGGCTCTTCACTGAGCTCACTTCAGAAGAGTGAAAATTTTGGGTTACTGGTCCCAAGTGGTTTTTCCCTTAACAGGGTTTCCACATTAAAAATCCATGTGTCAAATGTGTATATGGTTCATTGCTTTGATGTTTTTTCTTTACACATTCCTAAAACAAGATTGATCGGTAAACACTAAGTTATTTACTATATTTTGGTAAAGGCTAGACTGCTAATCGATAAATCTTAAGAAAAATGATTAACAGTTAACTCTGAGTAGTAGTTATTTGATAAGATTATTCAAAGGCATACATCTTGTAGGACAAAAGATAACTAGAGGTTTATATTTGTGGTAAGAAGTTTTTGGGTTGATTTATTGATTAATTTTTTAGGCCACTGATTCACCCCCCCGCACCCCCCCTCTCAGTTATTCTAACATATTTTACATGGAGACCATTCATGAACCAATGGTTAGTCTCTTCACTCCAATCTGTTGGTACTTCCTTTGTTAATCAGTCCTAATTGGGGTAATTATTAGGCATGTCAAGCATATTAATATTTAGGCACTGTATGGTTAAGTCATTATCTGCAGAGTTGGGGGATATATGTAACTTGATAAAGGGTATCTGAATTTGCCCTTATTTTTCCTAGTTCTTTGGGAAAGTAAAGAGTTATAATCCAAAAACTGTCTACATGTGGCTACTAGGAAAATAGGTGCCTAAAAGGGGAAGTACCATAAAAAATAGTCTTGAATGAAATCCACTGTTGGATTTGTGCCTTTTTGGTCATGAATAGGGCTTGGACAAAGTGATCCAACCCCATCCACAAATTCAAATAGCCTCTTGTGTTTTACAAAAATTTGGTGTACCCAAGTAGGGTCTTTGGGAGTGATTGTCCAAATCAACCCAAAATAGGAACTTGAATCATCAAGTTTGGATGCTATATTGAAGTTGAAGTTGTTTTAAAAGGTGTAGAATATATAGTAAATGATATCCTTGAAAATTTGAGAGATTCAGTCCTTTAGGTCATAGTGAAATTTATAGCCTCTATCATCAAGTGGTATCAGAGCTCGGTAAAGAGTTCTTAGGAGAAAGATAAAATGTCAGAGGGAGATGGAGAAACCAGTGTCAGAATGAATAACATGGATTTTCATGACATGTAACTGATTAAATGTTTGATAATGTTAAGTTGAAGATAATCCAAGGCATTAAATTAGTCAATAGTTTGTATTTTCATTGATGTCAACTTAATATCATTTGTACGGTCATGTACATAATGCCAAAGACTTTAGAGAATCAATAGAACAAAGGTTATGCTTTTAGCAATGCATAAAATTCAAGTATTCACTAAGTGACAAATAACACCGACGGAGTGCACACCATTGGTAAAGGAAAAGAAGAAAAGTCACAGTGATACCCGACGAGTAGAAGACAGTGTTGTCCGACGAAGAAAAATCACAGGATGCCCGACGAGCAAAGTTCAATGATACCCGACGGATGGAGATCCCGAAGCTAACTGGAGTCACACCGATGGAATTGACAGTTGTAACCGATGACTAACTGAAGAGTTGACCGACGGAATAGAGAGTTCAGAAAATGACAAAATATCTAGCTGGAAAGAGCTAAAGATAGACTTAACTGGTTGTTTTCTTTATTTTATTCGACCAGAGTTAAGTAATTGATTTAAAACTGATTTATACAGTTGGCATAAAGATAACTATGAGACAAATCAGGAGTTATGCTTTAAATCAAATTGGCTGGATTGTTTTTCACGCCAAGAATCAAGAATCAAGAATCAAGAAACAGTGAATATCATGTCTATATAAGAGACAAGCTTAATTCATTTTCGTATGACATGAAAAGGGGATTAAGGGGAGTGAATAGAAAGAGGATGCTAAAGAGAAACTGATGAAGAACAACTTCATGCAGTACTGATCAATCAAGCTGAAGGAGAGCTAAGGAATTGTACAGACACCGACAAACAGTGAACACAGCATCACAGAGCAGAAAGTATGGAGCACAAAAGAATTGAATTGATACATTGATCAAAGAGGTAATGTACTTAAATAGATCTGAAAATATGTAATTCAAGTTGCATTAGAAACAGGTCATTTTGTTTCAGTTTAACCATTGAAGCATCAAGTCTCTTAACAGAGCAGGACTTAACAGTCTTCTATATATTGAGGTGCATCCCAAGGAGTGCCAAAAAGGTTGAT
>MU227482.1:409456-467581 GCA_018584345.1 Thuja plicata
GCCCACGGACCTATGTATTTTTGAAATCTCGACAGAACTCGAGTCGTGGGAATGCCCACGTATACTTATGTATTAGGTACAGGACTTTTGTCCTGGGCATGGCTGGAGGTTTTCTCGACCCCACTCTTTCCTACCAGCGCCTGCAGCGAGTGAGGTTATATTGTAAAATTTATTTTTAATATTAATAAAATTCTGGCTTCGGCCTTTTACCAATCAAAAAAAAAAGATAAGGGAGGATATGTCTTGATTTAAAAACCAAAGGACATAATAGTAACAGACAAAGAGAAATCAGTGCCAAAGGAAGTTCAGAAACTTCTTGAAACTTACCATGATGTTATTGCTAGTGACTTACCCCCATCCCCATAAGAGACATAAGTCATCAAATTGACGTTGTACCTAGTGCTTCCTTTCCCAATAATTCCCCCCTACAACATGAGTCCCACTCAAAATGCAAAAATTTCAAACCAACTGAAAGATCTTCTACAAAAAGGATTGATTAAAAAGATCTTAAGCCCTTATGGAGTCCCATCTATCCTAGCCCCCAAGAAAGATGGCACGTGGAGGCTCTGTACTGACAGTAGGGAAGTCAATAAAATTATAATAAAATATAGATTTCCCATCCCAAGAATTGAGGATCTTCTAGATCAGTTGGGTAATGCTTGTTATTTTTCAAAAATTGACTTAAAGTTTGGTTATCATCAGATAAGGATAAAATCAGGGGATGAATGGAAGACTGCATTCAAGACCACAGAGGGTCTTTATGAATGTTTTGTCATGCCATTTTGGTTAAGCAATGCACCCTCAACCTTCATGAGGTTAATGAATGAACTATTTTATGATTACAATGGAAAATTTCTTGTTGTTTATCTTGATGATATCCTAATCTTCAGTAACATTTTAGAGGATCATCTCAAGCATTTGGAAATGGTGATCAAAAGGTTGTATGAACACAAACTTCTCATCAATCTATACAAGTGTGTCTTTTTGCAGAAGGAACTCACATTTTCTGGATTTGTAATCTTCCAAGGGACACTCAAGATGGATCCCTCAAAAGTGATTGCAATTATCAATTGGTGACCCTTTAAGAATCAAGGTGATCTAAGAAGTTTTCATGGTTTAGCTACTTTTTGCAGAAAATTCATTAAGAATTTCACTCATGTATGTGCACCTATGCTTGACACAATTAAGGGTGGAGAGAAAATAAAACTTGTTTGGACTAAGGAGGCTAACAATTCATTTGAGTACTTGAAATCAAGAGTAGCACAATACCCCATCCTCACACTCCCTAATTTTAACAAAGTGTTCATAGTAGAGACTGATGCTAGTAACTTGGCTATAGGGGCAGTCTTAAGACATGATGGAAAACTAGTAGCCTTCTTCTCGGAAAAACTAAATGATGCCAAGAGGAGATACTCCACTTATAAATTAGAGTTGTATGCCATGGTACATGCCCTCAAGAAATGGAGGCATTGCCTTCTACCCAAAGAATTTGTTGTTTTTATAGACAACAATGCATTAAGCTATCTAAACACCCAAGACAAGTTAAGTGTCAAACACATTAAGTGGATGGAACAACTCCAAGCCTACTCCTTTTCAATTAAACATAAAAAAGGGTGTAGCCAATAAAGTGGCTAATGCACTGAGCAGAAGAATTGTCCTAATCCAAGAAATACAAGTCAAGAGTATTGGGATAACTTCTCTAAAGGATCTCTACATTGATGATCCATATTTGGGTGAAGCATATGAAGTATGTACAAAACTTGTGGACAAATACCACACTACTTTTTCAGACTTTTTGATACATGATGGCCTACTCTTCAAATATAGTCAACTATGCATTCCTAGGTGTTCCATGAGGGACAACATCATTCAAGAAAAATATTGTAGAGGAATGAGTGGTCACTTTGGCTTAGACAAGACATTAGAAGCAGTCAGAAGACACTACCATTTTCCTAAGATGCAGAATGATGTCAAAAATTTTGTTTAAACTTGTGTCATTTTCCAACAAGCCGAAGTTGTTTCAACCAACCAAGGACTCTACCAACCATTACCCATACCCTAAAAATCATGGGAAGCAATATCAATGGATTTTGTAATGGGATTACCAATAAATAAACAGGGATTTGACAATATTTTTGTAGTGGTTGATCGTTTTAGTAAAATAGCACACTTTATTCCATGCAAAAGTACATATGATGCATCACATATTGCTCAATTATTTTTCAAGGAAATTGTCAACACATGGTTTACCTCAGTCTATTATCTCAGACAGGGATGCAAAGTTTCAGGGTCATTTTTGGAGGACATTACACAAGAAGTTGGGTACATATTTACAATACAGTTCTGCCTACCATCCACAAACTGATGGTCAGACAAAGGTGGTCAATAGATCCCTGGGAAATCTTCTAAGATGCCTCACAAAACAATATGCACAAAATTGGGATCTCCTTCTACCACAAGAAAAATATGCTTTCAATGACTCTGTCAATAGATCAACAGGTAGAACACCATTTCAAATAGTTTATGGTCTTCATCCACAGGGACTAATGGAGCTCAAAAATCTCTTACATGATTTCCAAGCTAGTGCTTAGGGAGAATATCTTGTAGTAATGATCAAACATATACAAGACCAAGTAAAGGATAACTTGGAACAAACAATGCAGAAGTATAAAACACAAGCAGATAAAAGGAGAAGAGAAGTGCACTTTCAGATAGGTGACAAAGTGTGGGCTTACCTGCGGAAGGAAAGACTCCCTAAAGAACCTCATACAAAACTTTACATGAATAACATTGGCCTCCACACAATTCATCATTAATTTGGCCAGAATGCTTATGAAATAATATTGCCACCCACACTCTCTATTTCTCTTATTTTAAATGTTTTTGACTTAACAATTTTTAGAGAGAATGCAGGTATTGCAGGTGAACAACCAGATGTAAATGAACCACAAGGTGACTGGATTCATGACTTACCCCCCAGTCAGCCTCTCCTTTTAGAAAATATTCTTCAATCAAATATTCTCAAGAACACCACAAAGAACATTTGCAGTACTTAGTGAAATAGAAAGGACTTCCAGATATTGATGCCACATGGATGACTGAACAAAACATTCTCAAGCGTGGCTTCACTGTGGACCAACTCACCTCAAGTGGGAACTTGAGTTCTCTTTCACCAGGGGATTATGGTGGAGGATCCCCAACATCCTAAAGGCATCTTCAACATGTCCTAAACATCTAGGACTTCTTGTTTTCAATAATGAACCATTTGTAAGACCTAGTCCCAAGATTTGGCCTTTATGAACCACTTGGTCAACTATGGTCAAGGTTCCATAAATCTTGAATTTGTGTTATTTTTGCGTTTTAGGTGTTCTGTAGGTAGGTTTGGTCCATTAGTGACTCCTAGGAAAGTGATCAATCAACGATTGTTCATTTTGTGCAAAATATGCAAAAATGCAACATTTGCATAAAAAAGTTGCATAGCAACATTTTGGTGACATGACAACTTTTCAAAAGCTGGTTGTAAACCTTCCTCCCAATGGATCATTGTTTGAAATTCTTTTGTAACTGTTGGAGGAACTCCTCAAATATCTCTCACGGGTGGGTGGAGGAGAGATGATGTAATTTTTTTGAAATTATCAATAAAATTGAATGATTAACCTACATACAATGAATTGTTTTGGATCTGTATGGCCCTGTACAGACTCAAAATAGTGGAATACCAATGGATTGTTGAAGTAAATTAAATTGCCTTTCATTTTCATTTTATTTGAACCTTTGATTCATTGTAGAACGTGAGATATTGGCATTTTGGAGAAAACTATCTAAAAACCCTAGTTACCTAGGGTTTCCCTGAATAAATGACTATTTATCCTCATTCCTCCATTGGGAAAATCTGAGAGTTGATAAAATGAGGGGAATATACATGTGTTCCAAGATTTGAAAAGCATTGTTCAGGTTGGTGGTCAAAGGAAGGAGTTCAAATTGATTTTTGGTTGACATCTAAATGTGGCAACCAGTGAACAGTAAGAGCATTTGAAGACATGCATGTTAGGGTTGCATCAAGCACTTAGATTGAAAATTTGGGGTATATTTAACATGGAGACCATCCATGAACCAATGGTTAGTCTCTTCACTCCAATCTGTGGGTACTTCCTTTGCTAATCAGTCATAATTGGGGTAATTAGGCCTGTCAAGCATATCAGTATTTAGGCACTGTATGGTTAAGTCATTATCTACCAAGTTGGGGGATATTTGTAACTTGATAAAGGGTATCTGAATCTACCATTATTTTTCCTAGTTCTTTGGTAAAGTAAAGAGTTGTTGTCCAAAAATTGTCTACAAAGGGCTACTAGGAAAATAGGTGCCTAAAAGGGGAAGTACTATAAACAATAGCCTTGAATGAAATTCACTATTGGATTTTTGTCTTGTTGGTCATGAATAGGGTCTAGACAAATTTATCCAACCTCATTCCACAAATTCACATAGCCTCTTGTGTTTTACCAAAAGTTGGTGTACCCAAGTAGGGTCTTTGGGAGTGATTGTCCAAATCAACCCAAAATAGGAACTTGAATCATCAAGTTTGGATACTATATTGAAGTTGAAGTTATTTTCAAAGGTGTAGAGTCTATAGTAAATGATCTCCTTTAAAAGTTGAGAGATTTAGTCCTTTAGGACATAGTGAAACATATAGCCTCTGTCATCAAGTGGTATCAGAGCTCGGTAAATAGGTCTCAGGAGAAAGACAAAATGTCAGAGGGAGATGGAGAAACCAATCTCAGAATGACTAACATGGATTTAGCCAAACTAGTCAGGGAACAGATGGCTAATAATAGGGCAATGAGGGTTGACAATCAAGCCTTAAGAGATTAGTTGGAAAGACTCAAGGGCATAATAGACAAGAGGACAAATGGACACTTTGTAAATGATGAGGAAGGGAATGAAGAAGAAGCCCTTGAGTAGGAAGAAGAAGAAGTTTGTGCAGACCAGAGACCCCTCTTGAATGCTCTTAAATCCATGGAGAGAAGAACTATGGATGGAAAGATAGACTTGCCTATTTTCAGTGGAAGAATGAACCCTGATGTAGAAATGGACTGGATAGAGTCATTGACAAGTTTCTTCGAATGTGAAGATATACCAGAAAGACAGAGTCAAGATTGCAAAGTCCAAGTTGAAGGGAGGAGCCCTAACTTGGTGGAACTTCATCCAAACTGAGAGGGTGAAGAATGGTAAAAGTATGATATCAACATGGAACAAGTTGGTTACCTTGGTTAGAGGGACTTATGTTCCTGAAGACTATGGGGTGCAACTCCATAGAAAGAAGCAAAAATCTCAGACAAAAAGATATGGATGTGAGTACATACACTGAAGAGTTTCAGAAATTGTGCATGAAGGCTAGCACAAAAGAGACAGAAGAAGAGAAGTTGGCAAGATACATTAATGGATTGAAGTACCCAATCCAAGAAGACTTAAGTCTCCACGCACCAAAGAGAGTGCACAAATGCTATGAATTAGCATTGAAAGTAGAAGACAAGTTAAGAAGAAGACATGAGGAAAACAATAGAGGAAAGGGCAGTAACAGTAACAACATCAACAAAAACTTTAGAAGATATATAAGACCTTTCTTTAAATTTAAAAGAAATAACAGATAGTATTCGTAATTACTTAAATAAACAAGTATTAAATAAATTTAAGTGTTGATAAGCCTCTATACTTATATTAAGCATCATATCCTTTTAAGATAGATAAAGGGATAGCATATATATTTATATCATATTTATAGTACTCTTCAGTAGCTTTATATTGTATTCTGCTTTCCTTTCAAGTATCTTATATTATTATATCCAAACTTTGACTTAATATCAGTTCATCTAAATTTACTAATAATTATTCTTAATTCTAACGAACAATTTATATCCAACCAATCGTCGAGCAATCATCAATATGACAAAGGGAGTTATACACCGGAAGAATAATAAGAGTAATCGGACTGCAAAGCATGTGATTCTCACCTCTTCTGGCCACTAAGCCAAATAATGTCTATTATCACATGCATATGTCCAATCCCTTATGACTTTTAACCTATTTTTTATTATATTCACTATGATCTATGAATGAATTTATCCCTTTAACACCTCTTTTTCTCCACTCCTATCATCATTATTTGTTATTTTCTGCATCTAATTATAGATATCACACCCTATTTAAGACCTCTTTGTGCTCTAGTTCTCATCATTACCCCTCACCCACGTTCTTATGCTTCGGTTTTATTCTGGAAGCTTTCTAATAATTGGATTATTTGGCCTTCTTCGACCACCTTTGATATCCATCCTCCTCCTAATTGCCTCTTAAGTAACGCATTCTCAATCCTATGAGTGCTCTTCCTTTCATTGCTGCACCATGGAAACTAATGTTCATGTTTTCCAAGTATCTGAAGAGAGACAAATGGCCTTCAAGGGTGAGATCAAACCAGAACAGGTGAACAAACTTCTCAAACATTTGATTGACATGGCTAGACGTTAGATGGAACTAATAATGGGTGAGAAGTATTTTAATTACGAAGACACCTACAAAATGAATAGGGATACAATCAGGGTTTTCATCTCATGTATGATTTGGGCGAAAATACCAAAAATTGATATCATAACCCTCTACAATAAGGTGTTTTTTGGATGAAGTCATGGGTGGGCTGGAAAAAGCAGTCTATGGTATTGATAGGGAGAATACTATTCCCTTTCCAGAGGATTATATGGTTGCGGAGACTGGCAGTTTGGAAAATGTGAAAGACATTGCAAGGAGGTTCATCCTTGTCTTCAAAGATAAGGATATATTTGACAACATCTGGGATATAATTGAGCGCAAACTCCGCTTTCTTCTAAGGTGGATGTGAGTCATGCCCTTCAATGACATTGTGTGGTTCTATGACTATCTCAGAGCCGAGCATTATGATGTCCTTGTCTCTTAAAAAAACATTGACCTTGATCGCGTGCACTTAATTCCTCCTAGAATCATCAAGAATAGCCAGGGTAAGTGTTACAAAAAGGATTCTAAAGGCAAAGCAGTTTTGTCTGGTCTGGAAGATGACGAAGATAGCTCAGAGGACAAAATTATCATATCATTAAACGTAGGCAATCTCCGAATAGGCCGACGAGGGATCGTCCATTATCAATACTATACATATAGTTAGCCTATAGTATGAAACTTTTTGTAGTTTATATACTGTATGGACTTATTGAAGCTTTTTAATAGTTTCCTTATAGATGGGAACAACATCGGTTCCTTTTTGTCCTGTACATTGTGAGGGTCGTTTAGGAAATCAGAACAATATGGTCTTTGTTATTACAAACATATCGAAGCAACATATGATATATCATCAAGTTTTTGTAGCTATTATTATAGCATATAAACATATATACATTATATAATCTGGCATCCTCTGTGTTCAGATTATGGTTTGTTGTTATCTTTGAAACTGTGATTTCCTAATTTCTTACGATATATATATATATATATATATATTTGTTTGGAGGCTTCAAAGAATAGAATCAATGCACTATGACCCCACTCGGGCATATGATTAATGAATGCATTGATAGATTTAGATATGATTACAGATTCACCACTTTGTCACAGACATTTGATTTAATTAGCATGCTAGTATGAATTGCTATTAAGAGGTAGGTTTTGGGATGACAAAATGGATTTCAGACC
Organism: Thuja plicata; assembly: GCA_018584345.1. Classification (NCBI taxonomy): domain Eukaryota; kingdom Viridiplantae; phylum Streptophyta; class Pinopsida; order Cupressales; family Cupressaceae; genus Thuja; species Thuja plicata. The sequence goes on from MU227482.1 coordinate 417,164, forward strand.
TATATGCTAGAAATGAGTTGAATTTTGACGTTAACTGGATTAGATTTCAATGTATAAGACAATGGTTTTGGTAAAATGAGGAGTAAAGGAGGTGTATATATACATTTGTATTCATATGTACTTGTATGGAAAGGCAATAGATTATAAACAAACATTTGAGACATATGTAGATACTATGTATGAATAAGAATGTATGTATGCACTCTTGCTGATACAGCATAGCGTTGCAGATGAAGTGAAAATAGGTTCTTGCAGTGATAAGACATTCTGTTTATCCTTTTTAATCAATCCTGTTTATACTGACAGGTGGATTTCTGCTATTGTGCATTTAATATTTCAAGCTGTTTCTATTAGGCTATTGTCATTATCTTGATTTATCCAAATTTGGTCTGGAATTCTTATATGAAACTTGGATATATGGTTATTGTATTTTCCAAAGTTGAGAATTGTGGCAGGGCTTCGTTGTTTACTATTGAGTAGTTAATTGAGACAATGGGTAAGACTTCAATCTCTGGCAGTGTCTTCTATTTTTTCCCAAAAGATGGTCTGATGGAGGTCTGTGATCTTTCTAGTTCCGTACTCTGGTTGTTTGTAACATACTCTGCTCAAGTGCCTAAAGCACCTTTAGACATAAACTGTGGGTATATTCATATATAAGAATACTATAAGTTCATACATATGAATATGCCCCCTCTTGAGCACACTGTTATAATGAAGCCTTTATATTTTAAGGTGAAGGACACACACACACATATATATATGGTGTTTTATTCCTAGAGATATTTATAATCCTCAACATAAAGTAACTGGAATTAATAACATGATCAATGGATAGATCACAGATAGCTTCAAGTGGAAAATTTGTTAATATACAATTAATGTAATTTCAACACATCCTGGAAGAAAGTACTAGTCACAATTCCATCAAATATACATATATTTCTATAACCTGATGCATATGTGTTCATATATTTAAAATTAAATAGTTATATTACACACTTTAGGGTAGCATGTCTGTATTGATTAAATATTGCTACAGAGCTGGGGAACATGTGGCTAGATTCAATGGCAATTTTTTTCATCTAGTTTAAATCCCTTTCTCATATTTAATTTGATCTACCAGGTTTAATTCAAGCATATATATCATTGTGAAAGTTACAATTGATTCAGGTACATTGGCATTGAAAATTAATGAGAAGTATATAAGCATTGACTACTATGAATAAATACCATGTGCTTTCCATCTTTAAGTACTGACATATGATCTTAGCTGAGAGGAATTGAAGATACGAAGGTATTAGATGATTTCACCATTTGGAAGGTCTGAAGATACCAAAGGCAGCAAAGTAGGGAATCAAGATCTGCAAACAAAGTTCAAAGTCTGATATCCTGTATTATTTTTTAATTAAGGGATCCTCATAAAACTGTAACTGAAGATTGTAAATAGCCATAAAGTAAAAAGCTTGGCTACTGAATAGGATAGGATATGCTGAAGTAAGATACATTTTGTAATGAGGATATCCTCTCATGGTACCCATTTGCATTACTAAAGCGAGATTTGTAAAAAAAAATTAGCAGGACTTTCAAGTCTCAGGCAAAACTGGAGGTTTTCTTCACTCCGTTCTTTCCTACTAGTGCCCGCACTGAACGGAGTTGTACATTTATTCTATTTTATTAATAAAAAAATATATCTGAGTACAGACTCTTACCCACAAAAAAAAAAGAATAGAATCCCAGCTGAAAAAATGTCATTTGTGCTATTTAATTTTTGTTTTTATTATAAGAATGGATGGTAAAAAAAATTAATTACATCTCATCATTCATTCTTTACATATGCTTTTGGGCCTGTAGCAGTTCTTCCCACCTTTTATATTTCAGGTCACCTATACAGGAAGCTCTAATGTGTAATCCTTGTCGTTTATCACAATAATGGTCCATACAGTATGACCTGAAACATCACTTCCATTATTGTTTAACTCTTTTTGAATTTTCTATTAATTGAACAAAGCAATTAAAATTACAATAGACAGCTACCAAAGAAGGTAGATGAAAAGAATAATTGAATATAAAAAATCAGCCACAAGGCTGCATGAAATAAACAAATTTCTTCTTATAATGTGTCCCATAAGCAGTGATTCCCTTGGAAAAGGCTTAGAGATACCCGAGTGACAAATAACTCACTTTGCATGATGCCATCTTTATCCTTGGGCTCTACTACAACATGTCATCTCAAACTGCATGATCAGGATACAAAGTCACTTTCTTTGTCAAAATACCATCAAAAGGAACATCAACTAAAAATACAAAATAAATGCAAAGCAGAGAAAGCAAATATCAAATCCTAGCTGACACAATGTACAAATGGCCAACAAAATAAATTTTATGCTAATGAAAACTTACTGTAGCCTGTGCATTTCCCTCATTGATCAGATTAACAACCCTTTTGTCAGCATTTGGTCTGCCTCATAATGCCAAACCTAACTTCAGTGGCATCGACAGGTACGTGAAGTGTCAAATTGACCATATAGCTCTCCAGGGCCAACACATTATGTCTGCCAAAACAAATGAGCATCATTTGTTTATGTAGTTCAGATGTGAATTAGAGATGTTGACTAAATAACAATAATAATTGCTCATACATTTTATACTATCTAACAAGAAACTGGCCTAAAATATTTTTCAAGAATTAGTGTCATTCAATTGAATCATTTTTCTTCAAAGGTCCCTCTAACTTATTGTACATTGATAAATTGAAGTTTCCAGTGATCTTTGCAGTCCTTTGCATCTTTTTTTCAAACACCAGTACTGTGCTGTGATTCCATTTGATTTCTAGATCTCCACTGTCGTTTCAAATCCCTGAAAAATAAGCCAACGCAATTAAATGGATTGAAACAATTGAACTGATACACTATTATAGCATGTTCGTTTTCCACACATTAGTCTAACTGTGCCTATATATGGCATTTTACTAGAATATAGCATCAGAATCTCAGGATACTATATACCAAAAATAATCACGTGGCCTAATATGGGTCATGAATGTACATGCAAAAGAGAACACAGCATAAACCTTGTGCATGTAGCTGTAACATATATGCTACCCACACATTGATTTAATTGTGCCTATATATGGTATTTTACTAAAATTTAACAGCATAATCCTAGGATACTGTATATAACAAGAAAAGGACAAAAGATCTTAAATGGATCGTGAGCATACATGCAATGGGGAACAAAACATTCAGATTCCTTGCAAGCTAGTGCATGTAACTGTAACACCTGCCACATCTTCCGACAATGGGTGCAGCCCTGTGTAGCACCAGTTTTGCACTTCATTCCATGCCGAAAGATCCCTTTGAGAGTCTGACAATTCTGGTATACACACTGGGAGGAGACACACTGAAAAACATGTGTAATTGACATCTGTTGTACCTAAAAAAGAGAAACAATATACTGATCAGTTCCAAACTAACAATGCTAGATAACAGGAAAGAGAAACAGTCAAATAAGTAAATATACAATTTACTGATCAGTTCCAAACTAGCAATGCTAGATGAAAGGAAAGCAAAACAGTTAAAGAAATAAATATAACATTTTCTATATTTAAATTTTAATCTCATCTTTGAAAAATTAAATTTGATAAGACTTCTTACATTAGAAATACAATTCCTAATCTGAATAGATTTTGTCAAGAGTGCCTAAAGATATTCTTCATGGGCAAAGTGAAATCTTATTTCAGTGCCTCTTTTACAAAATCTCAGCAATAAATATTATATGCTTATCAACAATATGGAAAAATTTTGCACGATAATTTTTTAGAGGTAGTTCTACACAAAACCCTTAATAAGAGCATGCAATACTAATACTACGAAAGTAGACAATACTTGCAGATTAGAATAATTTTTTTCAAATTAACACTCAAAAGGTGTTTTTCTCAGAGATTCGAGGCTTCCGTGGTCCTTGATTAAAAAATAAAAAAATGCTCACGTTAGAACCTGTATAAAGAAGAATTTGATTGCATTGGCTGTTTGGATCACACCCTGTGATCCATCATTGTCATCTCAAAGACGAATACTTTATACTAACAGTTAGTTATTTAAAATGTTCAAATAAACACTCAAAGACATGTTATTTCATGGATATTCAAGGTAACCATGGTCATTAAAAAGAAAGAATGCTTCCAGTTATAACCTCTAAAAAGAATAATTTGATTGCACTGGCAATTTGGATCAGGATTCATGATCCATCATCATCATCTCATAGACAAATACCTAATACTGGCATTTAGTTGTTTTTGGTTAGAACAATAAAAGTACAGTATACTAAATTAGAACATTTACTTTGGTTGTTTGTAAGATGGCAATTTCCTTTTCTTTTTCAAAAAGGTAAATATAAAAAGTGGATCTCTAGTCCCACAGTTAAGCAGTAACCACAAACTTCTGATCTAATAGAAACTAGAAATTTAGAAGAGAGATTTCAGAGAAACTAACATCAATTTTTTCCAAGTTTGATAGTTCCATTCTACATTAAGTTTCTGATTTTAAGACCCTCTTATTTTAGCTAGCTTTATCATTATGGAGCGGCTATCTTCTAATCAGATCTTAAAGTGACAAAGATGCCAAAAAAGCTTTCTATTTAGGGGAAGAGCACCAGTACCCGCACACCCTAACTTTGCGCACCTGTAGAGCCTAAACTATAAATCGAATTTCAACAATTTTTATTTGGTTGTCTTTGTGTGTGACTTGACACCTTAAAAAATATTTCTTGGCTTCTGGGTATTAACGAAACTCCCTGTAGAGATTGTCAAGCATTGAAGGGTCAAAAAGTGGTCATTTCAAAAGTGTCGGCTGATACCCACTCAAAGATGCACCAATAGCCGTTCGCTCAAGAATGCCAGTAGTTGTGGACAAATGTCCCAGTAGTGGTACACAAATGTCCCAATAGTGGTGCACAAATGAGCCAATTAGCAGCCAAAAAAGCTAAAAAATGATCGACTATCGGTACATGTGTTATCATTTTTTGGGCTCCTTTAAACTTAGCAATTGGGGGGAAGAGTGTGCATGGAGTGTGCGGTTATTGGAATGCGTTCAGTTACTGGTGCTCATCCCCTAGCACAGTTATCAGGTTTGAAAATTCATTCAAAAGGCCAAAATTATTGAAAAATCTTGATAAAATTTCTATGGACTTGAAAAATCAAAGCTGAATCTAACAAATCTGGAAAGATTTGGTAACACTACCATCTAGTGAGAGGCTCTACTAGACCATTAAAATTGAAAGGAATACTCTACACAAAATAGATGAGACAAAAATGCTAAACAAACAGCTACATAGCACTCTGCACAAAGACAGCAATATGGCAACAGGAGCACAAAAGATCAGTTATGGTATCCCGATTCCCAGCTAATAGTCCAAAACCTTGTCAAATGTGGAGTCATCTGAAGATGACAAGTAGCCAAAATGTGGCTCCTTTCTTATCAGAAAACCTCGTGAATACCGCATATGAAAACATTTGTGCTAATCAGAAGAAAAGGTTTGAGCTGTATTCTTCAGCACCTCCATTCCGAAAAGCTGCATTGTAGCCACAGCAATTGCAAGCACCATCTGGTAGAAGCTAAGTTCCCAGAACATTTAGCCTTAGTATTGGGGTAGCTTTTCTGGGGGACCCTTTGCTCAGTAAGCCCTGGAGTTTGGCTATAGAAAAATGCTAAAAATATTGAAAATATTAAGTATATAGATGATTTTAACAAAAATTAACCAGTCTCGGTGATATCTGCAAAAGTCAATCAAAAAGGACCAAAGTGCCACGGATAATCTATAACTCGGACTAATAGATGAATCAAGAGTTTTAATAAGACTCAGATTTATAATATATGTTCAAAATGGGAAATGCTTAACTGTTATTGTCTCACTCAAGAACCATGTGAGTCATCGAAATCAGCAATTAGTTAATTGGCAACACTTTAGTTAGTTATCTTTTCTAGAGGTTTAGTGTGTTCTTAATTTTTTTAAATGTTTATTCTTGTCTGTTTGTATTATGAGTTTATGACCATTGACCATCATACCTGGACCACTTCTGTCTTTTTAGTATCTGTTTATCATCACAATAAGGTACCGAGGATAATACAGGTGATGTTCCCTGACTTAAAACCACACCAACATAGGTATGTCGTACTTTTGTTTTTAGTATAACTATCACACCCAAAATATCACCACTTCTATTGTGCTTAATAGTAACAGCCAAGTACCATTGATAAAATAAGATCTCCAGAAGCACCTGGATCAGTACCAGACAGGTACCTGCACAGCTACAGGCCTCCAGAAAAGTAGATGGTAAAGTGGGCTAGAAAAAACCCCTGTATCATCTCTGGAATCAAGGACCTCAATTAGTTCTTCATTCTTTCTCACAAATATCAGTTCTTCAATTTTCAGCAAATCAAGAACCTTAAACAAGCTCAACTCCAATGCAGCCGTATCTTGAGGTTTTTGTAATTTATCTTTAGCAAATGTAGGTTGAATTATATTTCTTACCTTGAATCACTCTTCAACCTCCCTCAGCTTCCTACAATTTGAATCTTTTCAAGCATACGACTCACCTAAACCTTAAATTGCTGATATTTTCATAAATAGCTAGAGTATAACTCAAGCTAAGAACCTGTATGAACAGTCAACAGGGAGCCTCCAGCCATTCTCCTTGAAATTTGTGTGCCCTAATCAAGTTGGCAGTTGCCTACTTCAGCACTTCTGTGTTATTAAAGCCTTTAGCCAGGGCTTGTTCCACAGTCATCCCAGTGTCCCCATCAATCACTAAGCTGTGATCCATATGATGTTTAAGTTTAAGTCTAAGATCATCCATCAGCCCATGATATGTTGTTTACTGCTTTATCCAATAAAGCTAATTCTTTAAATTTAAAAAAATAAAAGAAATAACAATGCATACTAGATAGAATAGAAAATTGTATCTTTATTCATATGTAATTTTTTTACAAATGCAGACCAAACATGGTCGGCGAAGGATCAGGACTGCTTTCCTTGACTAATTGAAGACTATTTAAATTTTAAATGACTATTTTTGCCACACAAACACAACCATCTGCCAATTGTTTAACTACCCAAAAGCCAACAAACAATTAATGCATAGCCAAATATAACCATATCAACAAAACATAATAAGTTCATTGTATGTGGACTACATCATCCCCCTCCTCTCCCCCCAACCCCACCCACTCACCACCAAAAAAAATAAAGAAAAGTCATCTTTTAGATGACAAAGAAAACAAGCACTAAGTAACATAGGTAAGGTTTTCCAAACTTGTGACAGTTTTTTAATAAGTGAAAGCATTGTAGACAAAAAAGAACCTTGATGTTGATGCTTCCCACTAGCAAAGAGCTAGCGAAGAAAACTAGAAATGCACATGGAGCATAAGTAGAACGAACATATCCAATACACAGGCTAGTGAGGAGAATGCATTTGCCTATGGCCATACAATTTAAGGGGCTATGGCTGTGGACTAAACAAACGAGGAACCCAATCTAATTGCATAATGGAGCCAGAAAGTGCTTCATCCAATCCATCATTTAAACCAAGTGATAATGTAAACAATTAAAGATTATCCTCACTAGAAAATTTTTGTTTAATATCCCCATATGCAATGAATGTACTTTGGGAAATTCACCAACCCATAGGAATGATTCTTTGGTTCTGCCCATTATATAGTTTGAGAAAGAGCAGACAAAAAGCTGGTCAAAAATAGTAGAAAATCCATTATTATTTCAGTAACATAACTCAGCAAGGGTAGTACAAGTGAATCATTGACATCTTGAACATCTTGTTTGGTAAAATTGAACTGTCAAAACGGTGTTGAACAAATTGTATGGTGGACAAAACAAATTGGAAGGCTGGGGGGGATTTTCTTATTAACCATATGGTAGAAGAAAGTTCAACGAAAGGTGCATTTGCATAATTGAAACGTTAGGTTGTACAATAGGACTAGGAACCACAAAAGGTCGTAAAATGGAAATGAAGGCAACAGTATGGAATCATGCAATACTGATTAAGGGAGGCATTGGTTGTACAGTTAATACATAGGAGATGGGTCGTACAATGGAGATTCTCATTGGAGTATAGTTTTCTTTTGGCTTTTGTTCTATGAGAGTTGTTTCGGAGTATGGTTTGCTTTTGGCTGTCATTGGAGAGAAAATTTAAATCACCTTAAGTTGATTGTATGGTGAATAGAGGGGGTGTATATTGTAGTATAGCATAGTCTTTTGGTGGTCATATGGTAAAAAAGGATTGGACATAATTTTTATTTTCCAATGATCCTTTTATAATTTGGTCTTTGGTTTGTCATATGGTACAGATAGGTGGACATACAATAGGGTGTTTTTCAACCTATTGTATGAGTAAAAAGAGTTAATTTTAATTTTTTTCTCTTTTGCTTGCCATATGGAAGTATACAAAATAAGAATTCTATTGGCTTTTCAACCCATTTTAAAAGACGTAGATTTTTAATAACTTTTTCCATTTTCTTCTTGCAGGGCTTGCCTATTATTTTCTTCCCCCACTTCAATATTTCCAATTGTTTTGTTTGGCTCACGATATGGTAGTTTTCCCCTAATTACTTTCCGTTGTACAATATTTTTCCTTTTCAGCAATTTTCCTATGAAGTATCCTCTTTGTTAATTTTTTACTCTTTAGCGAAGTCAAGTGCTTTTGTTGGAAAAAAGTTGTTGACTTTTGTGAATCTTTTATTATTTTTGACAGATTATCCAACTCTTCAAAATTGTTATTTCTTGGTGCCTCTTTGTTGATCTTCATGGCTTCAGTAAAATTCAATTCGACAAAAATTCTTCAAAGTCTTCCATTTGCCAATGAAAAAGCTATGAAGAGAATTCGTTTCATCTTTGTAAAATAAATGTAATTCCATGATTCCTTTGGCATTCAGCTTCATTGGGCCTTGATCATGCTTTGCTAACCACTCTTCTGCAGAGTCTAAATCTAACGAATCTAAGGAAGCTACTTCGTCTCTTATTTCTTGCTTTTGCAAATTCATTATATATTTTTGAGCCTTGTTTTCAATGGAGTCTATTCTTTTCTAGCTGTGGTCAGCTTTGATTGCTACTCGTGACCGATTGTTGTTGGCTTTGGTTGCTACTAGCCAATCTTGACCAACTAATGCATCATTCTTGCTTCCTAATGAGATGACCACAAAATTAACAAAAAGTATTGAGTTCCCATGATTACCTTTTAGGCCATTAAAGATTCAACTACCTTAATCCCTTTCTAATCTACACCCACCAATTGAAAAGTTAGAGGCCAAATGGTCAACTTATCTAGAATTCTACATGTGTCTTTTAGAAGTACTTTCACACAATATCAACCATTATTAATCGTATTAGTGAGATTCCTTCCATGACTCTCCATGTACACCACCACTAGTGTTATTACCATGTCGGCCATTAGTAACATGAGATCGATCACTTGTTCTCCCAACAATGGAGCTTGGGTTTCTGATTCTTCATTCTCTCATTCACTTTGGCCCTTGATTCACAAAGTCTATTTTTTTGTGATGGGTTGGTTTGGGTATAGAACTTTTTTGCTAGGGCTCAATAATAACCAATACTTTGTTATTCCTTTCTACATCATCTTGTTGATGTTTATATTTTAATATAGACATCCAAGATCTTCAGCCTTCAAGTAAACACAATTTGAATGGTAATCCAATTCACTATTAGTTTCTATGGCAATCTCTTGCAAAATATCCTCATACATTACATTATTAGCATTGTATGATAAGGTATCTTAGGGATTGTATTGTATTTGCCTTCACCTCCCCCTCTTTGACCTTGATAGCTCTGTGGAGATGCATTCATTTGAGGCTTTGGAAGTATGCTTAGTGGAGTCGATTGGTCTACTTGTGTGCTCCTACTTATTGTTGGCATTTGTCAAAATCAGAATGCACGACAATCTTCTACAAGTGGAACCAAATTAGCAATAATAGAAATATATATCATTTACAATGAGAGTGAAGCAATGTACAAAGAGAGCCTTTCATTTATAAGCAAGAATGAGGAGGTAGACAAGTTGGATATAAAAATTTATTAACCCTCCAAACATGAAACACTTGTAAGCTCACTTGACGAGCATATGTGCAAGTGGAAAGTGTGTATGCACTAGGTGTTTCACTAAGTGAGGGCACATGTCTCAACTAGATGAGGTGAGGCAAAATGCTAAAAGTCCCTAAGTGGATACTTAAGCAATGTGAACAGGACTATCTCTAGGCATGTTTATAGCTAACTATTTTGATAAAGACATTAAGTCACTATTTACACCAACACCCCCCCCCCTTAAGCGCAATTAGGGAACAATGTATGCATGATGACGAGTCTTGGCTACTAGGCCATGTTAGGTACTCCTATACAATTTTCTCATAAAGCCAAGTAAATGAGGAAAATGGATTGGGAAGAAAAATCCTTGCAATTAAGAGAAATGATACAATACCAAACATGCAAGTGAAGAAGATAGGTCATAGAAGAAAGGACTCTCAATATCCTCCCAAGGCCTACTTCTATGCACTAGTACAATTAATGTTCCCTTCTATAGGGGAGAAATGAGAGATGCAAGATGATTTTCATTCTAGATATGTAAGAAGTGATATCCATGTCTCTAAAGTTTGCACATGATCCAAAGACTGAATGTTGTAATACTATTTTCCAAACCTGCAGTGCTGAAAACTGGTATGCATATTTTGTTCCAAGGAATCAATGATGCTTTCTGTGTAGCATTTCTAGAATCATATGTAGCAACAAGTATTGAGATCACAATGGGTTTCAATGGACAACATTGTTCATCTCCATGTGATGCTAAATAAGGTGTGTAAGTGCTCAAAGGCACAGCTTTAGGGAAGTTCTCAAGGCACAACTCAAGACAACCTTTCATGAGAAATCCAAGTGAAGAAGGTATGGAAGTGTTCATGACATGACTCATGGAAGTGCTCACAGGCACGACTCAAGATATCCCCCTTGATTTAATATTAGGTAATGCCCGCCCCCCCAAACCCACCCAGATTGTGGCACAATTAATCAATAAACAAGTTACTATTTTCCACTTCATATGTTCAAAACCTGCAAACAGACGTTGAGGTCATTGAAAAGAACCAACTCATTTGGGAAAGATTTGTCACAAATGTCTTACCAAATCCCTCAACTTACGTATTCCTTTATCATATGATGGATGTAAGCCAAAGATGTTGGAGAAAAGAAATTACAACACCACAAACTTTGGCACTTTGCCAGCTGAAGTAACAGAACTGCCAATTGCTGAGGAGACCACATGAGGAAGGTTGTTTTGCTGGTGGAGAGGCTTCTTAGAGTTGCTGCTGATGTTGAGAAAGTATATTACTACATTACAAAAGATAGAAGTTGTTGATGAAAAAAATCTTTTGCGAGGCCATTGGAAGTCAAAATTTGCAGATGAAGGGCATCTTGCCTGTGTTGGAGAGTACACTAGGTATGCAATGTTGGAGATTGTACCGGGAGTTGATTTTTGCAGTCGTCTTCTCACCCACGTACCTGTTGTCAATCAGGATTGCACCCGTGATGCAAAGCGTGAAACCTCGCAATCCTGTTGGAACATGGAAACGTTCTCGTTGATGGGAAAGAGAACAAATCTCCGGATCATAGGCCGGCTACCTCCTTGTGATCACCTAAACTACTTCTTGATGAGGAAAAGGGTAGAAAGATATGCTTTCTGAAAAAAAAAAAGAAAAAAAAAACTATACTACTAAGGTGATTCACCGAAATTTGATGTTTCAGCAAAACCTAAGAGGATAATACAGATGGTTGAAACACAATAATCAGCTAGACAAACTCTGCAATAATAACTCTATGAAAGGTTTTGTTATCAGCAATAAAGAGGAAAACTAGATCGTTTTCACAACTTAATGACTTGAAAACAGAAACAACACAATCACAAATTTGCGCCATGAGACATCATTTTTTGCATTAAGACTTGAAGGAAAACTGTTTCAACAAAGGTAAGAAACACAATGATGAATTCAACTACTCACAATCAAAACCATAACACAAGAAAATAGCCAGAAAGGTATCGAAAACTCTGAATAAAACTCCAAAGATATGCTACAAACCGCTCCCTTACAATGATGCCTACTTTCTGCAATGTGCGAAAAAAGATCAGAAAGAAGGGTGTCCTGAATAATGAGGTAAAAGTACAAGATATAGCCCCAAGAAACAGAAGGGTCGGATGCATGGAAAAAACCCACAAAAAGAGGCATCAAACTGATGGAAACTAAAGTACAACTGCTGTCAGAACTCCTCCAAGCCAAGTGTCACTAAAAACCACTCCAAAACTGCCCAAGAACTGCTCCTCATCCCCCAAAATCATGCATAAAGAGCAGGGTCGAATGTGAAGAGAAATCCCACTGAAATAGGAACCTAACTCCAAGAAACTGTGACCAAGCTGCTGTAAAAGACTCTCCAACTGATGCTAACTGATGAATAGTTCCAAAACAACTCCAACAAGGCTTCAAGATGCTGTGAACAGGCCATAACAGCAGTAGAACTGAGCAAGAACAAAAGCTCTCCCCTATAAATAGGCATAGGATAAACAGTCAACTGTTAGTCCATCCTTAGACAAACATGTCATCACCTAAGGTCAACTCCTAAAAAGAATTCCTAACTGCACTTGAATAATTAATAATATCTGTCTTATAATATTGACAAACTATTATTATTATCCACAACAAAGATGTGCAAAACTCAACTCTAAGCTATTTATTTATTAATTAATCATTAATATATTATATTTTAATATATTTAATCTTTTAAAGTGAATAGTATTAATATTCGTTTAAAATATTAAATATATTAACATACAAATGATTAATAGTTAATTAATAATTAAACAGCCATTCCAAAAGAAATATCTTATCTATTAATAATTGTTCTAATATGAAATATATTTAATTTTAAAGTGAATGATACACGTCCATTTTAAAATTAGATATATTAATACTAGAGTTATTATTAATAAATAAGTGTATTTCTTATTCTTATTAATCGCTAATCACCCTATTATGATATATTTAACTTTTAAATGAATAGATTTAACTATTTATTTGAAGATTAGATATATTATAATATAGTGATCATTTAAATAATAAGTAAAATAAAATACTTTAAAACATATTTGACTTCTATATTAACAATTGTATTTTCGATATACTTTATTTTAATTGAATAGCTAAACTATTCAAAATAGAATAAAATATATAAAAATGTCATTGTTAATATAAAAATAAATGTGTTTTAATCATACTTTATTCATAGAATGAATAGAAAAAAAAAAGAAAAATAATTTAATAATAATAATATCAAATTGGATATAAATTTATAATTTGATGAATATTATTTATAAAATAATGTTCATTAAGTTATAAACTTAATACAATTTGATATTATTATCATTGAATTATTAAAAGATCCTAACCTTAGTGTTTGACCCGTAGCCTAATTTGGGTTTTAACTTGCGTAAAAGAGAACAAAGGAGAAGAGGTGAAGGCACGGGTTACATAGGGTAAAAACCCTAAAACAACTCATTACACATTCATTTTCTTTTCTTCTTACTGTCGCTCTACTGCTGCCGCCAAGGATGAGATAGGGTTTGGACTGAAATTTGCTGCTGCTACCACCATGAATGTGAGCTACGAGACGGTTTCTGTGGAGAATCATTTCATTTTTCTGTGTTCTTTCAATTTGCCATGGCCGCAAGCTTCTGATATTTGTATTCGGGTTCCTTTACAAAGACTTGCATGGATTTTTCCCTGCAGATTCTGCACGTGTGTATAGGTAGGGATCTTTTGTCAAATGTTCTCTTCTCTTGCTTGAATAAACTGCGACCTCTTCTTTGTGGGAGAGTTAATCACTCGATATTATCTCTTTCATAGACTGTCTTACGCAGAAAATGATCATTCCTTCAGTTATGTTGCGGCTGTTATACTATTTCTTTGAAACATTATGGACATGTTGATTTCAACAGTCTTCGCCTTTAAAAGCTACTTTTCCTTTCTTTTTTGATGCTTTTAACCTGAGGATTGAATCTAAAAGAAATACTTAATTGTCTACCATGTACCATGTCGTACCCTTCCATCCTGGCTTTTCAAACTTCGTTTACTGCATACAAGAATTCTGCTATGGCTATGGCTCTGTATAAATTCGTGGACTTCTTCTTCCATGGTCGAGATTCATGCACTCTGTATTTACCTCTGTGCTTCAAAAATAATGGCTCAATTTCTTGAATCAGCTGTCTCAAAACTCAAATACCGAAGCCCCTAAATTTCTGAGTATTTGCAGATTGTGTTTATACCTTTCTGTTATTACTACATCCTGATGGATTCTTGCTGGATGAACCTGCTATGCTTATGAGTTCACTGTTACGACATCATGATATCATTTAACGTCCGTTATGATAATTTCAAGTACTTCACACATTCAAATATCTTATGTAACAGAAACTCATGGCTAGCTGAATTTATGACCCTTTATGAACTCATTACTGTAAGTTTTGGAAGATTCCTTTTGTTTGTTGTCCATTCTGAGAGAATACTCTTTTTAGCAATCTTGAAGCATATGCAGAAATTATTTGACTACTGCTGTCCACATAACAATACTCTAAATTAACAATGAACATGAACTTGTTTATGAGAAATAGCGTTGCACCAGAACTTTGCATCTCCTTTGGTTATAGAATTGCACTCTTTTCCTTTTGCATACTTAACCTGTTGCTGCCTTAAAAGTTCTGAATTTCTGTTTATATGAGCATATAACGACATTATTTTTAAACATGTGCACTATCTCCCAGGTATTACATTTCTGTGCCTTGATCATTATTGTATCAAAAATACAAATTCCATGTAACTTACAGCAACCTTATTAGTGTTCCTTGTTACTCTTTTTATTGCCCTTGCTTGTGAATGATTAATAAATCTCCACTACTCTGTCATATCTGAAGTCATGGCTAAACATGCCTGTCCTAAACATCAAATGTTTATTTATTGCAGCAGAATATACAGATGCCATACCTTTTGTGCATTAACCTCTATTGCCATGATGTCTAATAAATGTGGCTGTAACTCTTCAAAACCGCTTTAATCACCCTTGTTGTAATTAATGCTGAGATGTATATATACTTCCCCTCATGGATGATCTTTTTATGGCTCCATTCACCTTTTATTGATGCTTCGAATAGTCGAGTCTGAACTTGTAAAACCAGTATCTTCCTTTAAATTAATCCGAATTGATGAACGTTGGAAGGTTTTATGCATGTAAATACACATCCCTTCAACAACATAAATGTATAAACAGCTTCATGATTCAGCCAGAAGGTCCCATGCCTGAACCTATGCATGCCCCCTTAACAGCCTCCTCTAGTCCTCCGGTCTTTGCCCCTCCATGACTTCAGTCGGAAGGTTTCATGCGCGTAGTGACTGCATGTCCCTTCGACAACCTACTTAATCTTCATACCTGTACTTGTACATGAAGCAGACAACATTAATAAAACACCTTTTCCTTTTCTTGCTGATTCTGAATATGTTTTTCTGTATTGTTGTCTTGCATTTCATTAGTGAATAGAGATCAGCACAATAGAGTAGGAGTTAGCTTTCTCCATTGCTCAGTTCATCCGAACTGACCCTTCTCTCCTTTTCTCTTTGTTGCAGGTGAATCTCGGATGCGATCCCAGAACTATGATGACAACCAGCACACGACAACATTCAGAACTACAGCAACAATATCAGGCAATGGGGGGGCCTAACCCTTATCCCTCTTGTGTTGATTTATTTTCATTTATGAAAATGAAAAACAGCTCTTCTATTTTCTTGCATTTCTGATTTAGCATGCATGTTCGCATTATCCTAAAACCACGGGCTGTGTGGTTTCTGTTTTAAAAAATGTGTTTCAATTTGAATATCTTTTAATGAAAAAGATTCTTTGTTAATAATTGAAACACACTTTCCAGTTCTATTGTTTTGAAAGCAACCACTGCTTGTGTGGCTATTTTGAATGTTGCTCTTCCGTTTATTTCAATTATGAATCTGAACAAACATTTGTACCTTGTAAAAGAAATCTGCATTCTTCGATAACTTAGGGCAGCAACCTTCAAATATGAACCAGAAACATGATAGCAAATTTAAACATTCAAACCAGTCAACCTTTTAACTCAAAATAACCTTATTTCACCAGAAATATCAGGGCTAATAACAGCCCTACCATTATGTACTGCATAGTGAAAATATCGTAACAGTACCGTGAAGGCGCCAACACTCATCTAGATAGAAAATCGCAATGTTAATGCACCCCCTTTTGGTGCCAGAAATCACAAATTTGGCAAAGAGGCAAAAAATACATATTTGCTCCTCTTTCCACAACTTTTGCACAATAAAAGGTGGTAGCTGATATGAAAAACAAATATTCATTGATCAAAGAGGCTGGTAGATGTGTAGAGGTTGATGCAAATGAAGTCTATGTGCCAAGGAAATTGTAGAAGGTTGAGCATAAGATGTGAGTGAATGGAAACAGTGAGAGTATTTTTATCCTATGTTCCAATGCATTTCAGGGATGGGGATAGGGGATGACAGGAAATGCATTTCTGAGATGTTTCCTAGAGAGCCATTTTATGGGACGACAAGGGACAATGTGTAATGTCCCCAACTAGGACTATACTTGATTTACCCTAAAATTCTCAACTAGGGTTTGGATTGCACTTGAAAATGGCAATTTGTAACATTCCCTACTAGGAGGCTGCCAATTCCCAGAGATTAACATACATCAATTTGCATTTAAATCAGATTAAATTAAGAAACATTCATTGATTCATAATACATTCCTTAAGCCCTAATTCCTTATTTCTCTCCTAAACATTAACCCTAAGAAGGATGGGGATTTACTTGTCCTTAGGGAACTTGTACACCAATCTACAAGTAGGCTCCCTCACGGTTTCTGGAACAAATTCATACCTATCTCGAGACTTCTCCCTCAAGGTTTCGTGATAAATGGCCTTACCCATCTTGGGATTTCCCCCCTACATTGTGAGGTTTTATTCCATTTCTCCCTAACAAAACCAGCCTATCCTCTTAATAGTATAAGCGACTGATTAAAGAATAGGTTATGTATATATTATTATCTTACGTATTACAAATACATATATCTATACTGATTTCATAATTATTAACAGATATATAATATATATATTAGACCATATAAGGGTTCTTTATCCTCAATAGCATCCAGATATAATATTTTGTCATCAATATTTAACTCATAGCCACTTGCCAGCAATATATATAATTCATTTCCTTTCACATCTCTTCCTTGTGAAGAGTATCAAATATATTTTATATTTTCTGATTCTTCCATCAGAAATAAATAATAATTTTATGATCCTTTAGATCATCTCAATCAAAGGATCCAATGCCTTATTGCTCCTTCCATGCCCCCTTTGATGAATGATGGGACTACCTTTATATACCGTGTGTTTGGAGTGATAAAGCATGTGGTAAAGGCATGTCCCATATCCTTTCATAATTATCATTCTTTGTAACTAATCATATTTCTCCTTTATCACACACTAGTTACTCCTATCATCGCACTATTCCATTGCAAATGGGTCCTTCGCTTGTAATTGCTGCCATATGAATTATTAATAAGTCCTTATTTTGTGGTTTATCCATTTGCTGATATTATTGACTTAATCATTTCGTTAGTCTAAAGTCAATTATCATGCTGACAGTAAGATTAAAGGTGGCCATGTTAACTTGATTCATTGCTGACATTGTCAATAACTATCAATCCTTTAATCAATATTATATATAAGTTTCTGACTAGCTAATGCTTTCCTTCAAAATCGATATTCCTTTCCTACTAATGTGCCACACAAACCACTACTGTAAATGCTCTTTCCATAAGTCAGTAGTCTTAAATGTTGTTATCAGTGACGTTCAGTCTTAGCCTTATCATGTCTTCCCGTGGCATAAGAACATGTATTATTGGAGATGATACTTACATGATCTTGTATTTGATGTGTATGAGGTCAAAGAGAGATTTCCTGACGATCACTAAACTATGAGTTCAACACCATAATCTCATGACATCTGAGGTCATCTCCTTGTAATTTCTGCCTGTACTATCTTAACAGATCATCGTCATTGCCCACTCATGGTAGATGCAAATTATTCAGAATTGGTATGCTTCTCATGCATCGATGATAGATTATCATTAACGATGCATATCACTATATATATTATTTGGTCTACTAATATTCAAAAGTCTCAAACATGTATCCAGAAGTCTCAAACATCAAAATACAATAGTCTGAAACTAAGCATCATTCGGGCTATCAATATCCAAAGACTCAGAACCATCTAAATCACTATCATCCTCTAGCAGAAGTGGATCATCCAACAAAACCCGCTATGGTCAATGCCAAAGAGTAAATATTTTAGAGAAAATAAAGTACAATCATACAAAAAAAATAGTGCATTTCTTTAATTTTGAAACTCGAGAAAGAAACTTTCCAAGCATAGTATTGAGACTCGGACTTGACATAACATGGAAAATTAAACAACTGTAACTTTTAATGTGTATTTCATTGAACATATTAAATTCTCATACATTTGAAATTAGAATAGCTGTTTTGATTCTCATACATTTGAAATTTGAATATATTGTTTTGATTCTCATATGAAGGTATAGAAGCAAACAAAATTTAAAAAAAAACTTTATTTTTTGTTTTAACACCTAGGGGTGTTCCCTGCTATAGAGGACAATTGGCTGTCTGGAAACAACCCCAAATGGTTGGGGACATTTCATGGCATTTTGGAGGGTTGCGCAGGCATTAAGGATAGGAGGGGGATGTCACTCGGTGTCCCGCTATCCCCGAAATGGCTAGGGGATGAGGACATCAGGTTTTGGGGTAGGGGAGGTGGTGATGGGTATTTTGTGACCACACCAACACAGAATAAAATATCAAGGTATCTTATCCTCTCTTGAGAAAAATCCTGTGTATCCTAAGATTGCGAAAGATCATATAGGTAATTCCAAGGTTCTTTTATGTCAAGTCTTGACGTGTGGATAAGCTCAATGGTCATTGTGATATGCTGGTAACACAAAGGGACTTACATTTGAATCATTCTTCACCTCTTCCACAATGCTGGTTGGTTCTTCATCGGATATTACAATACCATGATGCTTCTTCCTTGAACGACACAACTAAAATGAATTGAAATTAAAGGAGGAAAGGATTAGAAGGATCTAAATCTACTCCTAAGGGCAATGATATCAATGGATACTGCGCTAATGGACAAATTCCAAATAACTAAGCTCTGCTACACCAAGATCAACAACTACTCCAGAAGAACTAGTGCAATCTTCTGAGGGTTATGCAAAGATTTTTCATATCACAATGTACACCATCATAATGAACAATGCAAATTTAATGATCGAAGTTAAGCATCCATATAATAAGGGCTCAAGCTAACTTTACACTGCAACTTATAACCAACTAGATGCAAAAGTATGAACCATGGAAATTCTTCAAACAACATTACATTTTCCATTGAAATCAAAGCACTTTATCTAGCAATTGAGAAACTAGAACACCATACAACAAGTTGAAAAATTTGTGATATTGCTACCAAGATTCAACTGTGTAGTTTTTGAGTCAAACTCATTGACCCATCTTTCATTAGTAGTGGTTCACAAGAACCCATCTCTCATTAGAATGAATGGAGCACTTAGCACTCATTACATCTAGGTGATGCTCATAGACGTGAAGCACCAAAACTTCCTAGGAGGTCACCCATCCCAGTACTACTCCAACTCAAACGCGCTTAACTATGGAGTTTCCTCCATGGTTAAGCTCACTTTGCTTGCAACCCCATTTGCAAAACCTTCAACAAGTGTTGTGCCTTATGAACCATTCATTAGAAAGCCCCTTAAGCTCATCAATTAATAAGTAGGAGTTATATTCCACAGCTGGACTAGTACTAGGATGGGTTCTTGTGAACCACTACTCATGAAACATGAGTCAATGAGTTTGACTCGAAAACTACATAGTTGAAGCTTGATAACAATATCAGAATTTGACTTGCTATGGAAAATATGTCCTACTTATCAATTAATGAGTTTAAGGGGATTTCTAATGAATGGTTCATAAGGCACAACACTTGCTGAAGGTTTTGCAAATGGGGTTGCAAGAAAAGTGGGTTTAACCATGGAGGAAACTTCATAGTTAAGTGCACTTAAGCTGGAATAGTACTGGGATGGGCGACCTTCTGCGAAGTCCCAATACTTCACCTCTCTGAGCATCACCTAGATGCAATGAGTGCTAAGTGTTCCATTCATTCTCATGAGAGATGGGTTCTTGTGAACCACTACTCATGAAACATGGGTCAATGAGTTTGACTTGAAAAATTCACACTTGAATCCTGATAGCAATATCACAATTTGACTTGCTTTGGAAAATATCTCCCACTTATCAATTGATGAGCTTAAGGGGCTTTCTAATGAATGGTTCATAAGGCACAACACTTGCTAAAGGTTTTGCAAATGGGGTTGCAAGCAAAATGAAATTAACCATGGAGGAAACTCTCTAGTTAAGTGTGCTTGAGTTGGAGTAGTACTAGGATGGATGACCTCCCGGAAAGTCTCGATGCTTCACCTCTGTGAGCATCACCTAGATGCAATGAGTGCTAAGTGTTCCATTCACTCTCATGAGAGATGGGTTCTTGTGAACCAATACTCACGAAACATGGGTCAATGAGTTTGACTCGAAAACTGCACAGTTGAATCCTAATCACAATTTGACTTGTGGAAAATATCTCCTACTTATTAATTGATGAGCTTAAGGGGATTTCTAACGAATGGTTCATAAGGCACAACACTTGTTGAAGGTTTGGCAAATGGGGTTGCAAGCAAAGTGGGCTTAACCATGGAGGAAACTTTGTAGTTAAGCATGCTTGAGCTAGAGTAGTACTAGGATGGGTTACCTCCCGGGAAGTCCCAGTGCTTCACATGTGTGAGCATCACCTAGATGCAATGAGTAACTAAGTGTTCCATTCATTCTCATGAGGGATGGGGGTTCTTGTGAACCACTACTCATGAAACATGGGTCAATGAGTTTGACTCAAAAACTACATTGTTGAATCCTGATAGCAATATCACGATTTGACTTCCTGCGGAAAATATCTTCTACTTATCAAGTTGAAACAAACATGAATCCACCATATCTTCAATGAAATCAATTTTTTTTATTTCCCCAAGTATTACAATAATGTCTTCCTTTCTCCTATCTTACTTCTACTCTGAGTAAGGGCTCTTTACTTCTAATGAGATAACTATCTATCTATCTCCCTATCTTATGAATTACAAATGAGAAAGTAGGGCCTTTATATAGGTTTTCAAATTACAATGTGTGGCTCAGATTGAAACAACATCGAGGGCCTAGATTTTGCCACCTTAGCTCTAATTAGGGTTAGGTCAAGGAAAGAGATTTCATCATAAATAAGTGGGTCCACATCTATGTTACCCCAGGTTTCTGGGACGGGGGGACAGGGAAACGGGTTTCCGGGACGGATTTTTTTTTCTTAGAGCAGGCGACGACAGGGGACGACAGTGGGAACAGCTATATAAAAAATAGGGAAATTTTTAAATATATAGGGAAATTTTAAATATTCATATAAAAACATGGATAATACATGCTTATATAAATTATAGAACCTTAACATATAATGTTTGTGTTAAATAATTTAACTTTAGACTTCACATGAGAGTGGAAATCAGACAAATTGTCAAAACTAAAACATTATTTTATGGGACAGCCAAGGGAAAGGTTTCCGGAAGTTTCCGAGTTTCCGGGATGTCCCGAAAATGGGGACTGGTCAATTTTTGCCGGAAACGCGTCCCCGGGTAACATAGGTCCTCATGGACCAATTAGAAGAGGTTCGCCCACTTAGTGGGAGAGTGGTCAAAGTTGTCCCATAATGAGGCAAGATGCCCACCAAGCATTAAATGGTCATTTGACAAGAATAGATTGTGCTTGATTCCCTTCTTTAAATGTAGCGGAATTGGACATGTTGACTTGAAGACCTTTGATTAGTTGATGAAGATGATTGGGCACCATGTCAGCATCTTGGGTGCCATGTAGACTCGGGTATTTTCTAATTGCATCATTTTGTAACCAAGGTCCCAACTTTGATTAACTCTTTTGAAACTATCTCTCCTTGAACATTTTCATCCTTCCATGCACTTGCTTGAGAATTCACCTTCTTGAAATGGATTGGATTCCCTCTTTGATGATTCTATCATTGTTGAAATTTTTGACTTTTGATCTTGGATTTCTAGAGGAACTTCAAGATGTTGCATTCTTCTTTCTTCATTTATACCTGAACTTCGATCTTGGAGGTCTTGAGCCTTGAATACCTTGAATTGGATTGCTTGAAACTTGGACATCTTCAACACAGGAACTGGAATTCTTGGACTTAGAATGTCTTCCTTGAACATCTGGAATTGAAATTCATCCTCCTGCAAAATAAAATAATTGACATAAGAATCATGCAAGGAATTTAAAATATAACACATAAAAACTCTTCCATATTTTTCATTCTATACTTAGAATGAATTACAAATTTTTAAGAAGGAAACCTCTTGACGTTGAAAATTTACTACAAATTTCTCCCTCTCTAAAACTCGCACATTTTTCTTCTCTCCAAAATTCTCACTCCTCTCTCCAAAATTCTCACACCTTCTCTCTCTAAAAACTAACGCCTTTTCTTGATCTTCCAAACATGCGTTGTGAAAATGAAATGAAACCTTCATCTTATATAGGAATTTGGCCATCAACTTGCCAACTCATTAATGAGTTAATTAGCAATTGCCTTCAATATTTCTCCATAAATCTCACAAGTTACTATTTTCGAGCAAGGAATCTTGAGTTGTCAAAAAAACTTCTCATGTTTTAAAGCCACTTGTCACGTTTTTTCTTTTATTTTCCAAAGATTATGTTTTGGTCTTTATCTTCATGATTATTCCACTTACTCCATGGGTGTATACTTGAACAGGGTAGAATTTTGAATAATACTTAGGCGCACTTTAAATTATTCCAATGTTTTATTAATCTTGGGCACCAATTAGATAGGTAGGAGGTTTAAATTAAAATGAATTTTCAAAACTCCTAACATTTGGTTTGATCTTGACTTTAAATTTTTTTACATCAGATCAATTTCAAATTATTTCCACTCAACCTCTTCCTTGGGCATAAATTAGACATGTGAGAAAATTTCCAAATTTAATCAAATCTTGAGTATGTCGATCATTTGGGTTCAATATCAATCTTGCATTTTCAATACTTAACCAACTTTTAATAATCAATTTTGATTTTGTTCTTGGGCACACTTTAGATATAGGAAAGGATTTCATATTTAACCAAAGTTTAATCACATTTTCCAACCCCTTTTTTAGCACACATGAGAGTCATAGGTGGATTTTATATATTTGACCAGTTTGCAATGTTTCATTGCGATATTATCTTGGGCGCAAATCAGACGCTTAAAAGGATTTTCAATATCGTGAAAAATTCTTGGCCCGCGTAGAATATGCACTCATGAGCACATATTAGCCTTTGCGGTGGACTTTCCATCCTTTGCAAAGTTCCTTGAGCATTAAGTAATAGCACTCTTGGGCGTGTATGGGAAATGGTGATAGATTTCAATCCTGAGCAGAATTCTTTGTCAAGCACAGACCAGTGCCCATGGGCCACATTGCCCTCGATGGAGGATTTTAATCTTTGCAACATAATCCTTGACCTTATGTGTTTAGTGTTGTTGGGTGTAGATTCAACATGGAGGAGGATTTTCGAAGCCTTGAAACATTCCCTGGCATTTGTGTTTTAGCGTTGCTGAGCGCATTCTAGCATGGGAGGCAGATTTGAAGACTTTGCACATTTTCATTGGGCATATAAGATCAGTGCTCTAGGACGCTAGTTGGGTTTAGAGACATATGTTTCTACTCTCTACAAAAGTCCTAGCATAGTGAGTTTAGAGCTCATGGGCGCACTTTGGCTGTTGTGAGGGATTTTTAAACTTTTGAACATTTCCTTGGCACAGTGGATTTCATGCCTTAGAACACAGATCAAGCTCAGTGATGGATTTTACATTTCCAAGAAATTCATGCTTTAGTGAAATTGGCACTCTAGGGTGCACCTTGGACCTTGAAGAGAATTTTTAATGCTTTGCAACAATTCCTTAGCACTTGAGGATTCGCGCTGATAAGCACACATTGGATATGTAGGCAAACTTTCACACTTGAGTGGAATTTCTTAGGCAGGGATAACTAGCACTCTACGGTGTATTTTTGCTATGAAGGTGGAAATTTGACATTTAAAATAATTCCCTGCCCTTTGTAGATTTGTGCTCATGGGTGCATATAAGGCCTTGTCAAGGACGTGTGCACTTCTAGAATTTTCCTTGACCACATAGAGTTAGCGCTTATGAGCTCATATTTACCAAAGGTGAAGGAATTTGCATTTTTGGGGAAAGTCCATGAGTATAAAGAATCAGCAGCCTAGAACACACTTGAAGCTTGGTCATGGAATTTTGCATACTTAGCCATTTTTCATGTTCTTTTACTTCCCTTTTAATCTTCACTTAACCATTTTTGCCATTTCTCCATGTCTCCTTGACCCAAACTTAGCCATTTCTTCACATTTCCACTCAGTTTCCACTTTTGGGCGTTGATTAGGATGGAACCAAGAATTTTCCATACTCGGTGAAATTTCAACTTTTTCTCAATCCATTTCCTCTTTTGAATGCTTTTTCAGGGACGCTCTTCAAACTTAGTGCAATTTCTTCATTGTTCATGTCCTTTCCTGTTTTGGACGTTCTTCAAAGATGATCTTCAGACTAAACCATTTTTCAACTGCTTGAGTTGTTCAACTTTCTAGATTTCGAATTAGACATCGCCCTACTTACTTTTCCACCAGTGCTCATCAGACCTACCAAAAATAGACTTACAATAAATAGTAAGTTTCTTCAAACACCAAATTAGACGGATCTAGGACACTGTGAAATTTACTAAAAATAGATACTGCTAAAAATAGTAAGAACTTCAAAACACTCAAAATTTCACTAGCATGCCTTTTGAAAGATTTTCCTTTTAGACTTAACCAAATTCCACTATCCCACACAAAACTTTCTTTTCTCAGACCCATAGGCAAGTGACACTTAATTCTGGACTTAACATTAATCATCAATGCATTTCAAAGGTCGAGAGATGATGCTAACTACAAAAAGACAGCTTATTCAACAAAAGAGGGGTCCCCATTTGCAATGGGGTGATGTGTGAAAAAGTCACAATAGGACGCATCCCTTTGTTTCACAGTTATTATTCTCTATTGTTGAATGAAGCCATTTGAGCATCATTTTATGAAACTTGGACAATAATATGAAATGCCCTACAAAAAATTTAGCAAGCCTATGGTCAAACATAAATAACTTATCCTTTCTTAGATCCACTCCCGATGACTAATCCAAAAAGTATGGTGTGGGAGGTTGTGAGAATGCACAAATTGGGAAACACAAATTATATCTGAAAAAAACTAGCAATGGCATGTAAACCTTGCAAATAGGTTAATATGCTCAAGCACTATGCAAAGAAGGATTTTCTATAAAACAAATTTAGCCCAGTCCTAGCAAAGTATGAATTTGCATAAAGAAATTTTGCCTCAGAAACAAAATTTTTGTTCAAGGACAAAAACTTGCAAAAAAAATGAAGTTACTATCATTCACCAACCAAAGGATATCTTTTTGTTTCTTTGACCTTCTGAATAATATAGCGATGATGATTTGGTTCCATGATGCTCTCATGATAGAGCTATGTGCAGAGTCATTTAGATGTGAGATGCTCTCATGATAGAGCTATGTGCAGAGTCATTTACATGCAAGAAGGAACACACAAGCACTGCTCTAATACCAAAATCTACTAAAAGTGGCAAAAGATCTCATTGAGAAATTGCTTTTGATGTGACCTTCACTTTTAGCCTCACCAAAGTTCCTTGCCACCTTTGATTGTTTCTTTCTTTGCCTTTAATTCTTTCATGATCTGCATTATATCTCTTCTTAGTTCTTGTTGTAATGTCCCTAATACAACGAATTCTTTGTGATCACTTAAACCCTAATTTCCAATGTTGATAAGGGGTGGGCATACAAAAACTAGAACAAGGACAATGGAATTCAACTGAAAGATATCGACAACTAGTTGACCAATTTACAATAGAAACATCATATAATCATCTAGTGCCAAAATGGTTGATATGCAAATTCCCATCAAGCCAAACTAGCTGAATACAAGCAAAATTGCATCATTGCTAAAGTGGTAAACTATATCACCCAATTCAATACTCAATACACACCAAGGTGGTGGATTGAGTATTGATAATGGCATGGATCAAGTGGACAAACCGACCAAGATCTTTTACAATGATAAACAGGGATCCGGTGGTGAACTATACAAGATCTTCAAAATTAAATAAACTTTTGGTGATAAATAGTCCAATCTTACAATATTTGATTTTGGCAAACAAATATGTTACAAAGATTATTTTGCTGATCCAAATAATTAGAAAAATAATTCTAAGAGATCGAAATATATTGGCACCTCTAGAAGCCTAAAAAGGAAGTGTTCAAACACAAGGAAAATACTCAAAACACTGTAGAAGATTGAGTCAAACCTTAGTTGCAATAAATTGCTAGTAAGAAACTTGTTCGACCTTGACAAGATAGTATGGCCAAATATGAGAATTGTTGTATGTAGGTTGAGGTATGGTCTGCTAAAGGAAGTATGGAAAACTAAGAGGTAGTAAATTCTATGTGAAAAATAAATATTGGATTCAAACTCAATTGTTGCTCATTATAGAATGGTACGACCTCATTATAATCAGTATGGCCCAAATAATGAATGAAGTGTGTTGCAAACAGGTTTTGGGATGTGTGAGCAATGACTAGTTCATGATACGACCCTTAAAAAATTCTATGATTACATTTGGGCATGCCATATTGTAAGCCTATGTTCTTTGCTGTCTTTTTTTTGTTTCTTTCTCTGCCTTTAATTCTATCATCATCCCCCATATCCCTCTAAGTGCTTGTACTATCTTTTAGTTCAAGAGGACATTTTTTTCTTTATTGTCCTATTCTAAGCTTTTGCATATGATGAAGGTGGTACAAACTTCATTTTCTTCCTTAATGAAGGAAGAAGACCTTCAATAAACCATCTTTTCTTCAAAACATCAGAAGATTCTTTTCCTGGGGTTCATCACTTAGTGTGTTGGTTAAGTGGTGGTGTTATTGTTGTCCTCACCCAGGTTCAAATCTCAGCTTTGCAATAAGGGGACAAGGTCCCCCATTTGTGGCCTCATTGGTTCATAGCTCCAGGTCAAAAGTGTTTCACGTGGAGCCGGAGGGCGTGTTGTGCCAGCATCACCGGTCACGTTAAAAAGTTTACCAGGCACTTATAAAAAAAAAAGACTCCTCTAATTTTATTAGTAGTTCCTTGTACCTACTATTATAAGTTCATACATTCTCATGTTTACCTTGATTTGTATTATCAATTTCTACTACAATTTCATTGTCATCATGCAATAGCTTGAACTCTTCTTCAAAGGCTTTCTTTAATCTCTCCCAAATGGTTTAGGAGGTTGGTTCAATTTTTGTGTACCAATTGATGGTTATACTCCTTAAGGTAGCTAGAAAGGATTGTAGCCAATATATTCTATTGTATCGGCCATTTGTTGTCTAGAGCATTTCACAAGTCTTACGATGCCTTACAGGATCCTTTGATCCATTGCTTGTGAGCTTTGGCAGCTTTTGCCTATGTTGGGGCTTGATGGTGGAGTCACCAAATTTATGTTTTGATGCAACCTTGGTGCATGGAACTTTCTCACTAGGGAGTTTCGATTTGGATATTATGGTGCTTCTCTTGTACTCTCAACCACTGAGAATCCTCAATCCATTTTGCTTTAGCATTTTATACACTTGTAATTCCTTCAAGTTCTCTGTTATACACCCTTGGCCCAAGAGTTTTTGACTTGGTTCCTTCAATCACCATTTTTTCTTCAATCAACAACTCTTCAATGCGTCAAGGTTATTCTCATGCACTTCTATCAATGAATCTTTGGATTCTATCTCCTAACCTTCCTCATCTAGGGGGTGGTTGTACAAAAAATTTCATTTTGTTCAATAGATTGACCCATATGTATCTAGTTGTGGTAGGTGCCTTGCTATTTCCTCCCCCACTACCCTCATATGCTTCTTTGCATTGAAAATAACTTTTATTTCTGAACTACAGCTTTGGCTTCGACTCACACTCTAACTTCAACTTCATTTTTAGGATAGACTTTGACTTTGGACTTGTATGGCTAGGGTTTCTTTGGATACTTCTTGGAGTCATCTCCTCCATTCTCTTCACTCTAAAATCCTTAAGATTTTCTGATCTCTCTTGATTTTGACCATGTTGTGGTCTCTTCTTGCCTTTATTTGGGTCAAGGGCATGAATATCTTAAATCCGAACCGATGCTTTTAAGGCAACGACACCAAATGTTTAGATGTTAACTGCTCTATCTAATAAAGCTAATGCCTGATATAGTGTAAAAATAACAATGCACACTAGTTACAACAACAGAAATATATCTATAATCACATAAAATTCTTTTGTAGAAGACAAAAATGATTAGGCAAGGACCAGGGCTACTTTTTCCAAACTACACAAAAACTATTTAATGGCTCAATGGTTTCCAAGAAAACACAACCATCCACCAACTAATTCCTATTACTACCCAAAACTCAACAAATAAGTAATGGATAGCTAGATTTAACCAGATTAACAAAACATAGTAAGGCATTATATGTGAACTACAATACAAAATGGAAGTCCTCTTATGGATAGTAATTGACCATCTTGTCATCAAACCCTCAAACTATCCTTTCATGAGTATTCTTTGCGTTAATAAACTTGGGAATCCAAAAAGACCCAACTCCTTCAGCATCCTTAGACCCTTTCCATCATGGTCCATAGGAGATGCCACCCTCAATTACACCCTAAAATGTTGCCAGCAATCATAAAGGAAGGGGACAGCTAGGAGGGTATGTAATTAGATGCATGATTTGAAAATAATTTTTGAGGACTACCAACATTCTCTACCTTCATCAAAAACATATATCTTACCAAGAGCATGCATCTATATACACAAGAAAGAGAGCTAACTCAGCTTGAAAATAAATTCTATAAAGACCCAAAAATTCCCTTTTCTAAAAAATAAACTCGTAAAAAAAACACTAAAAAGTTACTAATATTGCTAGCTTCCCACAACCAAAACAGGATATTTGAAAAAATTTATAAGGCATTCCAAGAGACAAGCATGGACACAAGTGGATCATAAGACAACACTTTCCAACCACATAACCCAAACAGTAAGAATCTGCACCATTCAATTGATCAAAGCCAAGTAGAAATCAAAGGACATTGCCCCCAAATCCTTTATCCAAGTAATATCCATTTTCACATGTTTGTGCTTAAATGTGCTTGTGTCAAGTGGATCCTCTTCCTTTGTATTTATTACCAATATAAATGGGAAAAAATGACAAGAGAATAATAACTACTCATTAGATCATCATGGAGATGACTAAAAGCCACAAGGAAAAACTCCACACATTAAAAATGCCCATGAAAGTCTTCACCTGCTTAACATCAATAAATGATGATAACTCAGTTAATCCCACATTGGTACAAATTGTGAGATGAGCAACATATAAGGCAATTATCTGCTCCAAAATCTTTGCAATGGGGAATGAGGCTTGAGACTTAAAATCCCAAAGCAATTAGTGTATCTATTGTTCCTCCTACCAACAAATGATTGAAGGCATTTGTGTGTTAAGTGAATGCCCTTGCTTTATAATTGTTCCCACCGTAAATGGTGGTAAATGCTGTCAATTTAATGACTATAAATTGAGGTGACTATAATGTAAAAACTGCATGGGCCAAATCCAAAAAATAAAAAAAACTAATTAAAAATGCCCGTGAAAGACTTCGTCTACTTGATGTTAAACTTTTAGCTTCGGTAGAAATTCTGATCTCATCTAAGGCTGCTGGTTTTTACTTGCTGCGGATTCCGAGCTTATTGCTTCATTTAGTGCTCAAGGTTGAATGATTATTTGCTTCAGCTGAGACCGTTACTTGTACCATGTTTTGATGACTCGTTTATGTTCTATGTGGAGGTGGTCTTGACTATGCTTGGTCATCACATTGAGTGTGATGTGTCTCCATGTTTGGACATTCCTTCCACGTCATTTGTTGTGGCCCCGCGTGTAGCTGTTTTATATCTCGATGGAATTACAAGAGACCCTGCGGTGGCACACAAAGAGTCTCTCATTGTATTTGAAGAGGCTGACCATTTCAAGAAACTATCCGTTTTATATTCCTATTGAAGGCTTTGCGTATGGAGAGGATGGGTTGGGCGTCGGATTCAGTTTCCCTATTTTATTAGTACTCCTCACCGATTTATAAGTTTGGTGATCAATGCATTGTTCTCTATCTTCACTGATTCGAAGATTTGATTCTATCTATTCCAGCATTTGTTTGTTTAGCTCAGAGCATGTTTGTTTTGTGGAAGATTGGTATATAGTTCAATGTGTATTCTTAGCTTATGTATTGTCGTGAAGGCTCTATCAGGAGTTTTGAGCAACCATTTATTTTTTGTTTGTATTGAGAGTTATCTTCATATACTATGTGTATCTCTTGGAGAGTTTTTAAGTATCACATCGAGACTCTATTTTGTAAGTGTGAAGCATTGCTTACACACAATGCCTTGAGTCTTAGAATTTAAGTAAAGGATTTGTATTCAGTTTTGATATCACAATAAAGGAGGACGTTTTTGTGGTGTGGCTAGGTTTTACGCTCGTGTAGGAGGGTTTTCCCAAGATATACGGGTTGTCTTGTGTTGTGTTTCTTTATGCTCTTTGTTTATATGCAATTCTGGTTCAATTTTTAACATGGTATTAGAGCGGGTCTAAGGAAAAGATCCAGAACTAGATTGCTTTGTATTGGTATATTTCTTGTTTGTCTTCTAGCTTGTCTTTTCAGCCTTCTCAATGGTGAACGGTCTCAAAGTTGAAGACAAGCTAGATGGAGCATACAACTTTACTTCATGGAAATTCAAAGTCTTAATTGCTCTTGAAGAGAACGAGCTTCTCAATTATGTGAAGAATATTGTGGCTGAACCTACTGATGAAATTGAGAAAGCTCAATGGAGAAAGAACAATATTATGGCAAGGAAGATTTTCATCAACTCTGTTAAGGATCATTTGGTACCAGTTATATCTAAGTTGAATTCAGCTAAGGAGATGTTTGATAGTCTTCAAATTCTGTGTGAATTCAACAACACTAGAAGAGCTCTAGCCTTGAGATGTCAACTTCTTCACATCAAGATGGCTAGAGGAGAATCTGTAGTATCTTTCTTTATGAAGATTATAGAATTGAAGGATCAACTCAACGTTACTGGAGATTCAATTGAGGACAAAGATCTTGTTATGTTGGCCATGAATGGTCTCCCTCATTCATGGGAATCATTCATTCAAGGAATTAGTGGAGGAGATGAACTTCCTAAGTTTGATAGGTTTAAAGCTGATTGCATTCAAGAGGAATGCAAATTAGAGGCAAGAGGGAATGTGCGAAAGTCTCATCATGCAGAAGACCATGTCCTTGCTGCCCACACTTCTAGTAGAAAGGGGAGATAAGGAAATTTCAAGAGATTTAGAGATAAGAATTCAGATTTAGCCCATGATCCTAAGAAGAGATCTCTCTCTAGAGTTTAGTGCTTTAGATGTGACAAGTATGGTCACTATGCTAGGGATTGTACTACCAGGCCTAAACATCAAGTTGTTGTTACAAATGTTGATAATGCTTCAAGTAAAAATTCAGAAGGATTCTTATTTATTTCAGCTCTTTCTAGTAATGTTCCAACTAATAGCAATACTTGTTTGATTGACAATGGAGCTTCTCACCATATCTCACGATATAGATAGCATCTTTCTAACCTGATAGAAAAGGATACTCACTTACAAGTTATCATTGGTGATGATGCATGCTATTCTGTACAAGGTGCTAGAAATACTTCTTTTCATTTGGATTCAGGAATTCCGCTTCATCTGAGTGATGCTCTGTTTGTTCTGGGGACAAAGAGGAATCTGATTTCTATTTTAACGTTGGAAGATAAAGGATATAATGTTGCATTTGCTGAAGGAAAATTTCTTGCATGGAAGAACTCAAGTTTTAAATCAGCTCATGAGATTGGTGTTCGCCATGAAAGTTTGTATAGACTTTCAGCTCATCCTTTTCATGTTTTAGTTCAGGATTCTTTGAGTACTAGTGAGTTGTGGCATAAAAGATTTTCTCATTTATATTTCAGAACTCTATCCTCCATGAATAAGATGGTTGTGGGCCGTCCTAAGCTAAATCAAGATCATGAAGGTATTTTTAAAGGGTGTACTCTCAGCAAGAACATTAAGAGTCCTTTTCACATTAGTGAAAGTAGAGCTAAAGGCATTTTAGAGCTGATTCATTCTGATTTGTGTGGACCTATGTTAGTTGCTTCTTTAAGTGGTTATTGGTACTACTTATCTTTTATTGATGAAAATTCTCGTAAGTTGTGGATTTATTTTCTAAAGTCCAAAGAATCTGATGAAGTGTTGTCTAAGTTTAAGGAGTTCAAAGCTTTTGTTGAAAATTTTTCAGAAAAGAGAATTAAAGTTTTAAGGTTTGAAAATGGGGGTGAATATACTTCTAGTGTTTTCCAATCTTTTTGTATTGATGCAGGAATTAAGAGGGAGTTTTGTGTTCCCTACAATCCACAACAAAATGGTGTTGCAAAAAGAAAGAACAGATCAATTGTTGAGGCAGTGAAAGCCATGATTCATGATCAAGGATTGCAAACATTTCTTTGGGCTAAAGCTTGTACGACAACTGTGTATGTTCAAAATCGTAGTCCTCATCAAATTCTAGACAATATGTCTCTAAAAGAAGCTTTCACAGGTATCAAACCAGATGTAAGCCGTTTCAGAATTTTTGGGTGTACAGTTTACATTCATGTTTCTAAAGACAAGAGGTCTAAGTTAGAACCTTCAGGAAAGAAGGGTATTTTTGTTGGCTATAGTGAATCTTCTAAAGCTTACAGGGTCTACATTCTAGGTCAAAAGCTGATTGAAATCAGCAGAGATGTTTCGTTTGAAGAAGATATTGCCTGCAAAAGATCTAAAGAGTCTTCTAGAGAGTTTGAGAGAGAAGATCATGAGGCTTCTCAAGAAATGGATCTTGTTGTTCCTAATTCTCCCTTAGACATTCAAAGGGAGTCTCATGCCTTAGAAGATCCTATTATTTCAGAAAATCCTATTGATTCCAATGCTGGTCCAAGTAATGTTTCATTTGACAAGAAGAGGCCATTGTGGGCAAGGCACACTTTGCAAGAGGCTGAAAAATATTCAGCCCCTCCTGGCACATTCAGAGAAAGTAAAAGGCCTCATAAGTTTGCTGATTATGTTATGTTGCCTTAATGAGCCATATTATTGAATCCGAGCTTACAAGTTTTGAGGTAGCAGCAGATCAGCAAGTGTGGAGAGATGCAATGATGGAAGAGTATCAATCAATTATCAAGAATGATGTTTGGGATATCGTCCCAAGACCCAAAGATAAATATATTGTTTCTTCTAAATGGTTGTTCAAAATCAAACATGTTGTTGATGGTAGTGTTGAAAAACATAAAGCCAGATTTGTGGCAAGAGGTTTTTCTCAAAAGGAAGGTATAAACTATGAGGAGACATTTGCTCCTGTAGCCCGTTACACTTCTATTAGAATTATTATTGTTGTTGCAGCTGTTAAAGGTTAGAAACTTCATCAAATGGATGTGAAAACAACATTTTTAAAATGGGGTAATTGAAGAGGAAGTGTTTATTGAGAAGCCAGAAGGATTTGTGATTCATGAAAAGGAATCACATGTATACAAATTAAAGAAGGCCTTGTATGGCCTCAAGCAAGCTCTTCATGCGTGGTATGAAAGAATAGATAATTATTTGTTGAGCTTTGGTTTTATTAAAAATGATGTTGATCCAAATTTATATTTCAAAGTAATTGATGATCATGCATTAATTTTGGTTCTTTATGTTGATGATCTCTTTATTACTGGAGAGGATAATCTTATAGCTGATTGTAAGAAAGAGTTAGCTTCTGAATTCGAGATGAAAGATCTCAGCCTTATGCACTACTTCCTTGGATTAGAAGTATGGCAAAGACCCAATTAAATTTTAAGTCAAGGGAGGTATGCCATTGATATTTTGAAAAGGTTTAGTATGCTCGATTGCAAATCAATGGCAACTCCTATGGAAGCTAATCTGAAAAAATTACATGAGGTTGTTGCTAGTTCAGATTTAGTTGATCCTTCCATGTATAAGCAGTTGATTGGATCTTTGATGTATTTCATTAACACTGGGCCTGATATATGTTATGTTGTTAACACTCTGAGTTAGTTCATGTGTGAGCCTAGACAATTTCATTTTATTGCAGCCAAACATATTTTGAGATATGTTTGTGGTACAGTGGGTTATGATATTCTTCTAGTGAAGGTCTGAAATTGCATGGTTTTTCTGATTCAGATTGGGCATGATGTGTGCCTGACAGGAAGAGAATTTTCGGTTGTTGTTTTAGCCTAGGTTCAGCTATGATTTCTTGATGTAGCAAGAAACAATCATGTGTAGCTCAAAGCACAGCTGAAGTTGAATATGTTGCAGCTTTTATGGGAGCCCGAGAAGCAGTATGGCTTCGTAAACTTCTTGCAGGACTGTTTGGGCAATCTTTGGAACCTACTGTGATTCTTTGTGATAGCCAAAGTTGTGTGAAGCTTTCGGTTAATCCTGTTTTTCATGATAGATCTAAGCATGTGGAGATCAAGTATCATTATTTGAGAGACATGGTTCAAAGGAAAGCAGTTAAGCTAAAGTACATTTGCGTGGATGAGCAAACAAATGACATTCTCACCAAGCCTCTTCCTAGAGCGAAGTTTTCTTATTTTCGAGATAAGTTTGGTATTGTGGAGAATGATGCTCTTTCTGAGAGAGTCTCAGCTTTAGTAATTCTTGCTTTATGTGGATTAATGCATTATTCTTTTTGATGAAGAAGTTTGAGGTGCAAGCCCTTGTTAAGGCTTTCTTCTTTTTGATGAAGAAGTTTGAGGTGCAAGCCCTTGTTAATGCATATTTCTCTATGATGGAGGAATTTGAGGTGAAATCCCTTGTTTACTCTTTCCACTCATGGGTGTAGCCATAATGGACGTCATGTTGAGAGACTCCATGATGACATCACGTTGAGTGACTCCGTGATGAGAGTTGTGTTTATTTTCACTCATGGGGTAGCCATGGTGAACATCATGTTGAGTAACTCCATGATGATATCACGTTGAGAGACTCTGTGGTATTTCTTTTTGTGTTGCTTTCTCACATATGGGTGTAGTCATTGTGAGTGTCACGTTGAGAGGCTCCATGACATGAGGATCTGAAAATTTCTCCTTTGCTAAGAGGGAGCGTTAAAGTTGTAGCTTCAGTAGAAATTCTAATCTCATCTAAGGTTGGGTTTTATTTGCTGCAGATTCTGTTTTGATTGCTTCATTCAGTGCTCAAGGTTGAATGAGTATTTGCTTCAGCTGAGACCATTACTTGTACCATGTTTTGATGACTTGTTTATGTTCTATGTGGAGGTTGTCTTGACTATGCTTGGTCATCACATTGAGTGCGACGTGTCTCCATGTTTGGACAGTCCTTCCATGTCATCTATTGTGGCCTCGCGTGTAGTTTTATATCTCGTTGGAATTACAAGAGACCCCACGATGCCACACGAAGAGTCTCTCATTGTATTCGAAGCGGCTGACCATTTCAAGAAACTGTTTGTTTCATATTCCTATTGAAGGCTCCGCGTATGGAGAGGATGGGCTGGGCGTTCGGGTTCAGTTTCTCTATTTTTTATTATTACTCCTCACCGGTTTACGGGTTTGGTGATCAATGCATTCTCTATCTTCATTGATTCAAAATTTCAAAGATTTGATTCTTTCCATTCCAGCATTTGTTTGTTTAGCTCAAAGCATGTTTATTTTGTGGAAGATTGGTATACAATTCAGTGTGTACTCTTAGCTTATGTATTGCCGTGAAGGCTCTATTAGGAGTTTTGAGCAAGCATTTATTTTTTGTTTGTATTGAGAGTTACCTTTATATACAGTGTGTATCTCTTAGAGAATTGTTGAGTATCACATTGAGACTCTATTTTGTAAGTGTGAAGCATTGTTTACACACAGTGCCTTGAGTCTCAGAATTTTTGTAAATGATTTTTATTCAGTTTTGATATCATAATAAAGGAGGAAGTTTTTGTGGTGTGGCTGGGTTTTTCTCTCGTATAGGAGGGTTTTCCCAAGATATATTGGTTGTCTTGTGTTGTGTTTCTTTATGCTCTTTGTTTATATGCAGTTCTGGTTCAATTTTTAACACTTGAAACTGTTTGCAGTACGTTATAGCACCTCATAGTAGAAAAGAATAAGATCTCCATGCTGGATTCTAAAGATCTCACTTGCCCTAGTATACCTTAGTTTGTAATGTCACCTACTGGAACTTACTTGTTTTACCCTAAAAATTCCCAACTAGGGTTTGGATTGAGGTCAATAAATGGAATTTTAACTTACTTTCTTCATGCAGAACCTGCAATCAGATTAGTTATAAAAAAATAAATAAACATGTAATTAAGTATAATAGTCATACAGTACATGTGGGATTCCTTTGAGGCTTACCCCATGACTCATCCCTGCTATGAGGCCCATGGGAAGACATACAAGGCCCCTTGATCCTATCCATCAAGTTCAGGGACATGGAGGTACATCCATCGTATTGGCCTCCTAAGGGGCACAAAAATATATCTGTTGCATCGGCCTCAATTGGGCACAGAAGTATATCTGTCGTATTGGCCTCCTAAGGGGGCACAAAAGT
The DNA here is from genome assembly GCA_018584345.1 of Thuja plicata. Taxonomy (NCBI): domain Eukaryota; kingdom Viridiplantae; phylum Streptophyta; class Pinopsida; order Cupressales; family Cupressaceae; genus Thuja; species Thuja plicata. Next base: position 454,288 of record MU227482.1, read on the forward strand.
ATATCTGTCATTTGACCTCCTATTTAAGTTGAATGGACCACTCAACTACTTTCCTTCCTTATATGCCCATATCTCCACTCCATAACGAGACGGCGTATTGGATGAAGCTTTAAAGGAATCAATGTATTTATATATTATACATATACAAAATTAAGAACAACATGTATATAACAGATATAACTGTAGCAATATAATATTCTTCAATAATGATTCAGCCAAGACGTAATGCATTATATCTCATACCACACTATTTAGAGAGATATCTATGCTGTTGGTTAATATATTTATATCTGAATCTGAAGGCTCTGCTGATTGCCTGTTATTGTATTTCTTTGATGCCACACAATTATGGGATCACAAATGAATCTTTTGCTATATTCTGACTGCCCTTGCTGTTTGTTTAATTATTTCTGCTGTATATGTGTTTTCCTCTGCTGCTGATCAATGCCCTCTTGGAGTCTATTGTTTGTCATGTTTATCCCTTCTTCTTGGGTCGGAAGAGTCATGTCTCCTCCAATTGGCAACCCCCTTCCCTTGGTTAATATTAATCACACCTCTTGGTGGAAATTATCTTTTTATGAATCTCCTTGCTTCAGGGATATTAATCACTAATTTAATTAATGAGTATTAGGAATCGCTGGTGTTGCATGATCTTAAGGAATCGTGCCTTGTTCATATTATAATTATATTGCTGCACTTCCTTATCATCAGTAAGCCTCGATGACGATAACTTAATCTTCTTCTTTCTTGTCGCTGCATTGTATGTTAATTGTTCTTAATAACAACATGCCATAGTAATTAAGGAAGTTGGCCATGTATGGTTTGCTTAAGTATTCTTCATGCCCCCCCTAGAAAGTTTGGGAAAAAAATAGCTTAACTAGTGTCAATGGAGCTGGCCTTGGATCTCAAATATCAAAGGGTATTCCCTGGCTTTTGCAATGGCAAGTAAGTAATTCTTTTTATTTTACCATTTCTATTAATTTTCATCCTTTTAATCCATGCATTGCCATACTTTCCTAGTTGTATATCCCAAGCCTACAAAATATTCATCCCTGTAATTTATATATGGACAACTACTAGAATGATTTGATGATACAAGTTTTCTACAAATGATTCCCAGACAAGATACTTCATCCTAGCTATCCATCCTAAAAAGTAAAAAACCTTACAAGGAATTCCAAAAGAGATCATTTCCTACAGGTGCTTAACCAGTCCATCCAAAACTAAGCATAATTAAGATTGCCCCTCCTTTATTTCTTTTTAGTAAAAGTGTAGCTGGATCAGTATGCATAAAAAGCACACAAAAGACAAATATCCTATTGAATTGTAATTCTATTATATTCCACATAGTTTTCCTGATGACAATATACATGAAGATGTAAAGTAAATAAGACTTAACAGTGTCAATCAAGTCAATCAATATTGAAAATGTAATAAGTGTTTTCTTACCAATCATACTGAATTCTATAAGCGCAAACAATATAGCCATTCAAAACTTGCATATTATACAGTAAAATCAGAACATGGAAAGTTAACTCATTGCTGGCTAAAAAAATACTCTTTTAGCTATAGACTGTTACCATTGACATCTGTGGAGCCCAACACCATGACCAATAGAGAAACTATGAAATTTAATTTTCTTTACATACCTCCTGAACCTGATTTTGGTGAGCTTCATGACTCTTTGTGTTCAGATCATCAATAGATGGATGAGCTGTCACGCTACGGAAGTGTTTCAGAGAGGTGTCCTTATGATAACAATCATTGCAAAGGTCAGAATCAAGGCAAATTTCAGAATGCAATCCCTGTCCTTTTTTGATATCAAGTTGGCAAACACTGCATGTACGCAGGTAAACAGGTACCCTTGGATTATGAAGATGATAGAGAACCATCATTGAAGAATGTTTTGCACGCCGCAGTGTGTCAAATTGGTAGTGATTTTCTCGACAAAGGCTTAGGAAGGCATGACGTGTGTCAAAGAACTCACATTTCATAATACCATCTTTATCCTTAGTATCTGCTGGGACATCTGTGACCTCAATCTACATAATAATGAAACAATTTAGTTGGTCAAATTTCCTAGAAAGGATTAAAAAAAAATTAAAATGCAGAAAATGATAGTCTCCTAGTTAACAGAAAGCAACAAATAAGGACCAACAAAATAACAGTTGTACTAGTGAATGCATACCGGAAGAAGTATGTGCTTTTCCTTTCTGTTTTTCGGATGGCTGTCCCTTTCATCAAGCTTTTGCTCCAACTCATAACACCTATAAGAAAAGAAGACCCTCAATGCTAAATACAATTAAGAAAAAACTGAAGTGATGTCACAGAACAAGACTGATTCTTAGTGACTGACAAATTATTACCAAGATGCTAACACATATAGCAGAAAATAAATGAAAGAGGATTGAGAATAGCTAAATATATGCACTATTTACAGTAATTGTTCTCATTGGTAAGTCAGAACCACATATTTCTAAAAGCAGCAACTCAGATGCTTTGCAAGCATGACAAATGGCAGACAAAGATACAATATAACCACTACAGTAGAAGTTGACCATAGTGTGTGCCAACAGGCTCTGCAGTAGATCCTAAGTTCTAGCTTTAATCATAACAGTAACATCTTCTGATCAATTTAAGCTTTAAATGCACAGACCATTTCTTTGCTTGGAGATTGCAAGCACCATTTGCTACATTCTTAAATAACACCATCATTGGCAAACCATAGGAAAGGATATTCCCAATCTAGTGAAAACAACTGTTAGAATAAATATAGCTACAGTCACACTCTCAGAAATCTGAAATTTTCCATAGGCAGGGAGATTTCTCAAGTTTCCCATATCCACACAATCCAACCATTGGCAAGGACAAGCAGCTGATGGGCCATCAGAAAGGAAAATGAAACCACTTGAGGCATTGAATTTAGAATTTTTGTATAGCAGAACATGAGAATTGAGAACAGCTAAATATATATGCTATTTACAGTAATTGTTCTCATTGGTAAGTCATAACCACATGTTTCTAAAATTAGCAACTTGGATGCTTTGCAAGCATGACAAATTGAACTGGCAGATAAAGATATAATTTAACCAGTATAATAGAAGACAATAATAGCATTTGCCAATAGGATCTGCGATAGATCCAAAGTTATAGTTTTAATCATAACAGTAACATCTTCTGATCAATTTAAGCTTTAACTGCACAGACTATTTCTTCACTAGTAGACTGCAAGCACCATTTGCTACATTCTTAAATACCACCATCATTGGCAATCCCCAGGAAAAGATTTTCCCAATCTAGGGAAACAACTGTTATAAAATATAGCTGCAGTAAATCTCAGAAACCTGAAAATTTCCAGATGCAAGGAAATTTGAAAATTTCCAGAGGCAAGGAAATTTGAAAATTTCCCATATCCACACAATCCAACCATTGACAAGAACAAGCAGATGCTGGACTACTAGATAGGAGAATCAAGCCACTTGAAGCATTGGATTCGGAATTTTGTTATGGTGGATCAGCAGTCTCAGTTCAAAAATTGTTGGATATCAAACTTTGGCTCATCAGTATAAGCAACTCGCCCAACTAATTGAGCACATCAAGTAGATGTCTGACACAATTTCACATCACCCTTCCATCTCAAAGGAGGAAACTTTTGACATTTTTAAGCTATATGACCACAGAAATGACCTGTCTGAATGAGTTTACGACATCATCTGGTCATCACAATCCATATTTGATCACTTCTTCCTAGTGACATTTAGAAGTCTTAAAAGGCTCAAATCTATCCAAATGACCCCTCTATGATGGCAGAAAGCTATTTGGGCCACCTACAAAGTTCTGTTCCAAAATAATGTGATAAGAGAGGAAACAAGTTTTGATCAAGCTCTTTAAAAAATAAAGCTCTGTCCTACAGATCAACAGGAAAATTAAAAAAGAAGGATAAGTCTCCTACAGTAAATTAAATTGAGCAGGTAAACAAGAGAAAGAAAGAATGAAATTATATTCATGACCATAGATGCCTTAAAGTAGGCCAGATGGACTTCAAATGTACATAGTTTTGATTGAGAGGCACTTTGGTAAAGGGATCCTAGAGCAGTTTAAGGTAGAAGGGTAAAAGTGACAGAATGGGTGGAAGGAATCAGGATGAAGAACCCCACAAGACAGTAGAAGATTTACAAAGGAGACTGAAGTGTGATGAGTCAGGAAAAGGCCAAAAAAAGTTAGTTAAGCTGACTCCTACCAAGTTAAACTCCACTCAGCATTATGGTGAGATAATCAGAAAGAATTAGGACAGAGGAATGAGGACAGAAATGTTCAAACATCTTCCCATAGACTGAATATATGCAGGAGTTGTTTATTATACCCCAAGATTGAAAAATAAAGGAATCAAAACTGCAAAGATATATGTAGCAACTTCTGAATTTACTCAATCAATTACATTTTCAGATTAAATGGTAAATTAAAACTTGACTCAGAGGATGTAGCCTTCATGTACAAATAGAAAATCAAAGAGATGAAAAAAAGAATATTAATAGAATGAAGACCAACTTAAATTTTACATTAGAGGGAGTATTTTAATAATTCTTCCACGAAACAATGAGAAAGAATAAATTACAAACATGCACAATGTATTTAAAGAAATTACATGAGACAGTTTACCAAGATGCATAATAGATGTGTGTATCTAGAAACAGGGGAGTGGGGAGGGGGCTGCTCAATGAGATAACAATAGTAAAAGACAGCCACCAGAGGCTAAATTTTTCAGACTACTATATTTCAGACAGGATTTCTCTGATCTTCTGAGATGGGAATGTGGTAGACATCCCTGGAAGGGTAGATGGACTCACAGACATCCCCAGCCTTGTTGGGATGTCTAGAGGCCCCTGACATCCCCCTAAGACATAGGACCTCCAAAAGCATCTTTACAGGGACATATCCCGAGATACATCAGGAATAGGAGATGTCTCTTACCATTCACATATCACAGGGACACCAGAGGGAACAGGGATGCAGGATTTAGGAAGGATATGTCCATGTGAAGGTAGATAAATCATAAAAACACCAATTCCCAGAATTCTAATCAATAATCCATCGTACCCAAAATCAAATAATGGTAGTACTTTTTTTATTTATGCTTAATTTTTCTTTCCTTGACTCTTATTTCCCAGGGGTGGTGATGGCTTGACATCCCTAGGAGGTCAGAAGGTGGGACAAAAAAGGGAAACATCCCCAAACTTTGCTGATTTTTCGGGAAAGGGAAATTTTGTTTCTGTCCTCACATCCCCAAATGAGGGCACACTACTTTAGGCCTAGGAATACAATGTCAGATCAAGAGCTAACCTCAACTTTAGAACTTCGTAAACATGAATACTATTGATATTATATTTTGGCATTATAGTAAGCAAAACAAACATTAGTTTGAGATATTTTGTCCCCATATCCGCATTCTCTAAACATACCAAATGAGAGGACACCCATTAATGCTATTTCAGATTAAAAGATAACCACAACTTTATAAATCCATTAACATAGATAACAGCGATTTTTCATATTTTAGCATTGTAGTAAGCCAAAAAAACATGAGTTTGCCTTAGCAAACAACTTTTACCTCTGAAGGCTTAGAAATCATTTCATTGTTCCCCAATCACTTGAGAAGAAATATAATAGATGGATATAATTTGGATATAATAGACCTACCTTTCTCATTCATCCCATGTTCTCATAATGATATTAATCATATTTGTTCCTTATTTTAAGTGACTGCCACCACACTCAGCAGAGTTAATTCCCCACCCGGTGTTTTCTTGGAATATAACTTCACCCAAAATAAGTTTGGCCTCCGTTGCAATATTTATTTGGTTCGCCATGATCCTAATTATAAAACTTGGTATAAAAACAAGCTTTGTACCATTGGGTACTGAGGTAATATATGAAAGCACTATTGGACAAAACTTTCATCCATCCGGACTCATAAATATTTTTCTCAAGCAAGAAAACAAATCTATCAATAAGATTCAAACTTTTTGTGGGCAAAGAAATGGCAAGAATAGGCAAAGTTACACATATTGCATAGTAGAAGCAAATATCACACCATGTCTCCATGTAATGGATCAAATAACTTGTTTAGAAAGAGAGAGAATGACAAGACCTATGTATAAGTTTTCGATTCCCATCCATTCTTGATGGGACAACATAACTGCTTAGCTTAACAAACAGGAGCAACAGTGTAACCACTGCACACAATATAGGCTAAATAAGAAGATTGCTGCATTGAGAGGATACTCAATTACTATATCCCCTTTGTGAAGTACACAGGTATGGGAAATGTCTTGAAATGAAAATATTACAGTAAAGAAATGGGGTGATCCAGCTTTGTAACTGTCATTTAACACATCGTATTTAACTCTGGAACAATTTGTTCCAACTACATGCACAAATCAAGAAATGACTTCTAAGATACACCTTCAACACTTGTCAAGAAGTATTCATTGTCCATCGAAACAATGGAAAAGTGTGTAATCAGCAACAAAATATCATCTTGCTCCATATCCTTTGCAATAGATGAACACTAACATCAGCCATCAATAACATGTATGTGTCAAATTCACAAACAATATGTGCCATGTCCCCTTCTTGCACCTAGCTCAATTTGAGTTTTGCATTAGCCTATTCCCAGGTTCCAATAGGTTAAGTGGATATAATTAGGGGGCTCAGTGTCATAAGATGAGCTCTTTCAATGATGTTCAGTATTTCTAGCAAATTTTCTTTGGCGTATTTCTCTCTCAATTCAGTACAGTGGGTTTCAGTTGGACTTGGTGATTAATATTGCTTTCAGAAGAGATATATTTTATTTTATTCACTAAGTCTTTATAAAGTACCTTTTACAAATATATTTGGCCTAGTAAAATAAATTTTAAAAGAGGGGCCATTTGACATCCAAAATAGATGCATAAGGAAGAGGAGAAATATTTACTTCATTGAGCTTATATTATTCTTCCAAAAAGTAACACCAAGGAGGAATAAGGTGACTTAAAGTAAATTAAAATGCTTTATTTGGAACTCAAAAAGGTTCAAACTTCTACGAGGTTTTCAAGTAGCTTTCCAATCGGTTTTAGAGGGAAAGGCTTTCAAATGGAAAATGGTTACCTTAGTTTTGTTTTCACTCTATTCCTGTTGAAGTGATATATTACTGTTATGCTATTGGAATGATTCTGGAGTTCATACCTTACCTGGTTGAGGACCAAATACCTCATTTAGATTACTGGTTTTAGTGGTGAAAGACCCACCCTAGCTGGTTGGTTCTCAAATTTTCAGTGGGTTTGAAGCTTTCAAGTGGATTTTTGGCTTGAAGAGATGAAGCACTTATATAGTTTTTTGACATGGGTTTGTGGTGTTTGCTGTGAAGCGTTAGATAATTGCAACCATTATTTTTCATCAAGTGCTAATATCTAATAGAAAAGAGATAAAAGTACAAAAAAGCATTAATAAGCTTGTAAATTTGTAATATTTCAATTAGTGCATAAATTATCAGAGATCTTTTTAGCAAAAAAAATATCTTATCAAAGCCCAAAGAGAAACAATAATAAGGCTAAGACATCTACATCCACTAAAGCGTTCAAGTGATTGAAAATATAGCCATCTTGTAATGTCCCCAATTTAGGACCTAAATCGACGTCATGGCAACCATGCATTGCAATTTAGTTTAGTCTTTCAAGAGACAAATTGCAATAATCATACATGAATAAGTCTATTATGCTAGAGACTAAGGTATATACATCTAAGGTAACAAGACTTATACTTATTGGTATATTGACAATCGCCAATAGTGATTGGTATAGAGATATCAAGTTGAGAACAATTTAGAAAAGTCTTAAATAATCACCAGTTATCAAAGGTATTGACTTAAGAGAAAGTATGGATTATTAGCACGTCAGCAAGGAATATTGATTACAAATACAAAGCGATGATCAGAAATTATAATCAAACATATCCAATTGATATCAACTATAAGCAATGAATTATCAGCAGTGTCATCAAAAGAGTACATATCTTAACTCCAACCAAGACATACGAACAATGCAAATAGAAGACTGATCAAAGGCATCAACAACGACTGATTCATATATGGTAATTGTCAGGCATCCGATGATTTTGGGTTGAGAAATATTGTAACCCATCATAGTTGTTGATGGAACCCAGCTAGGGTGTCTACCCTTGGAATAACGAAAATATAGTTTGGAAGAAGAAGAAGAAAATTTTAACATCCACGAGGCTAGACTTCTGTCAATAATAGTATTGACATCCAGAAAACTAAAGGTTGAGTGCGATCACATAACTATCGGAATTACAAATTGATAATATTTATGAAGCATACCGTGGAACCGACTACTATGGAACAATATTGAAAAGATAATTGAAATAATGAATGGTGATAGACATTAGTGCACACGATATACAGAGAAATCGACTATGACCTTCAACAATGCATTAGGAAATTATAATGGGACAAAGACGATATACTACAATGTGAGTATTGATCATCATCCCGTAAGGGAGAAAGAAGGGGTTGCGTAAACTAAGACTAAAGAGATTATAACATCAATCCATTAAAGTTAACTAATAGATGATTAGTCTTGACTCATCAATTAATCATACTAATCGATAGACAAGGAATTGTCAATGGCAGTGATCACTTTAACCAAGTGGTGCGATGATTCAGAGGATGATATAAAGTTATTAACTAGGAAATGTGTATAGAATAAACAGATCGTTAGGAAGGAATGCATTCTAGAAAGGACATATCTCTTAAACATCTAAAGGTTGCAACCACTCATCATTGCAAAGATGTAAGATGAGGTTCTATCCCACTTCAGCAGCATCAGATTAAAACTTATCTTATTTATCCTTTTTAGATCTGCTCAATTGAGCACTTGCCTAATTGGCATAAACCGGTTGCAAGCAATTAATTATAAATCAGAGAAGGCACCATAGTTGCGGGAGTCAAGAAACCATATCAGAAACAGAAGCATTATCATCGTTGCAAGAATACATCTACATACCCGAAACAGAAACTTTATTGGTATAAGCAATGCCAACAATTCATCATTGCCTATACAGATCGATGTATCAGATATAGCGGCCTATTTCTAATGGCATAAGTATATTGAAATATCAGACATAGGACAGTATTCAACATTCCAGAGTTATAAAGATATATCAGACACAGCATCATTAGAAGGAAGTTCATTGCATAGTTTACATTGATAAATCAGACAGGGCCAAACTATACATATATATCTGCTGATTGGATTATCTAATCTTTGTTTACAGCAGTGATTCAACATCCAATCCATATAGTATCACTGGCAGATTGTACATATCATAAAGATAATCGAGAGTACTATCAATATATATAGACTTAATCATCTTGCACACTTCCAATTGTCATATTACAGATAGCAGTGATATAGCTATTAATTTTATACATAAGCACTCATAAGAGGTACCATTGGTCATCATTTACAGTGTTAAGTGAGACATTATACATCTCTTAGTACCTCCGTACCATGTCTATAGAATAATATTGTGTAACATGTTAACACATCTCCCTAAACTGCATCCACTTTTGCATCTCCATTCCCCAGCTTTCTTGAGACAGTGGAATAGTAAGGTTCATCTCTTGGTCATCCTCTATCCACATGGGAACCAAGGATCTATCCCAAGAACAACACCCTAGAATGGTTGGGGAGGTCTAATACTTCACTCAACCATCCCAAGAACACTTAAGCATCCCCCAACCTATGTTTTTGGAAGCAAAAAGGTCTTTGTTTTTGGAAGCAAATTTCTCGTAGGTGCGCTAGCAGGCAGGCAGGAAAGCGACGACAGGCAGGCAAGCAATGAAAGGGCAAGGGCCCAGGTGGGCTAGCAGGCACGGGGTGGATTCCACGCAAGCAAGGGTAGGCAAGAAAGCGACGGCAGGCAGGCAGGCAGGCAGTGAAAGGGCAAGGGCCTTGACTACAGCAGGAAAGAGGCGACCTTCAAGACTAGGGGGCCCAGTCTGTCAAGCATAAGCAGCTTTGAGGTGTGAACGTTTATTTTTATATTTGTTTTTGTTGTTGTCTTTTCTTTCTATCTCTCCTGATCCTTCGGTCAATGGAAAAACAAACAATGGAAATACAAACAATGGGAAAACAAACCATTTCATTGGTAAAAAAGGGTCAAGAAATTTTGGTGCACTTTGAAACTAATCATTTGGGACAAGTAAAATTGCCTCACTTGGCAAGACAGGAAAATATATCTGGGTCAACGTCAAACAATTTAAAGGCATTTTAAAATGTAGACTCGCCCGTATGAAATGGTCACATGAGAAAAAACACGGTCAGAGGAGATATAAGGAGACAAGATAAAAAGATGGAGTCAAAATGTGCCCTCCTTCACATTTAGGTGGCAACAGTCATTTGTGCGGCAGTAGTAACTTTGTAGACCCAGTCATTTACAGCCCTACTTCTACACCTCTCGCTTGGTGTCCTGATCTATATGTGCAAGAACTCTTGATGGCCAAGGAGAGGTTGGAACTTCTAGAGGTTAAAGAGCAAGAAAGTGACCTCAAAATACGTGTCCTGACAACATCAAATAAATCCCTTATAGACAATAACAATGCTTCAAAAGTTCAAATCTCAATGTTGCAAGAAACACTGTCAGCTGGGAAGCTTGAATGATAGAACATGAAGGATGAATGGCAGGTTATGAAGGATGAATGGCAAAACTCGAGAGTTGCATCGGAAGCAAACAAGGTTATAACAAATACTGAGACATCTCACGATAAGGAGATATTGATATATCATGCTAGTTTGTTGGGAAAGGCAGGTTTTGAAGAGGAGAAAAAAAGTTTTTCAGAAGTTACCAAAACTTGGGATAAAAACAGCAAACACCTTGCACGTGAGGGTGAAGAGGCAAAGACTCACATGAAGAACACACAAGACATGGAGGTCAAGGAAAGGAAGATTAGGGCATTCAATATAATTATCAAAGGGATAAAAGATTATGGTGAAGGAGAACACACCCTTGACTTAACGAGGGACTTCTTACAAGAAGTGTTGTTGTGGCAAGGTCAAACTAGCCAAGCTTGGAGGGTTGGCAAATCATATGATGAGAGAGATAGGCCCATCAAGGTAGCCATGCCCAACATTCGTAACAAACAAAATTTACTGAGCAAAAAACAGCTCTTGAGGGGTTCTTGCTTCTTTTTAGAGGAGGATCTAACTATGAGACAGCAAGAAGAAAGAAGGATGGAAATGGAAAAAATCAAAACAGCTAGAAATGAAGGCAAAAGGGCTTGGATGTTCAAGGGAAAAGAAGTTATTGCTCATTTTGGCCACCGCCCCAATGTAGAGCAGCAAGTGGGCAGCAAAGATGTGATAACAAACACTTCAGCAGGCAGCGATACGACAAGATCAGCATTCACTCATAGAGAAAATAACTCAACTCTGAGTCTTCCACATCAAAAAAAATAGCAATCAAATTCAGCCTAGGCTTCCTTAAGTTTAGTTTGTTGGAATTGTAGAGGTTATCTGTGGAGGCGTGGGCCTGGGTTAGGACCTATTGCGGAAGGCAAAGGCATTATTTGTCTCACAGAGACACATGAGCATGAAGGATGTAAGACTCCATTGTTTGAAGGCTACTGGAAGCTGGCAGTGTGGAATGAGGCAGCGGGAAATGGTAATGGTCACAGAGGCATAATGGTTCTAGTAAAAGAAAGGGAAGGACATGTCATTCAGTTGGAAAAGGCAGATTCTAATAAACAATTCATATGGTTTAAAATCGCGGAAAACAACAATCTTCTCAAGATCGCAGCTTGTTACTTTGCTCCACAGGTATCTAAAGGTTATAAAAAGTGTGGCCTAGATCATAATGACCCTTATGCTGCCTTAAAGAAAGATTTTGTTGTTTTTTTGCAGCGTGGGGATGTTCTTCTTGTCGGAGATTTCAATGCTAGAACAACAAATTGTCAAGCTAGTGTTCTCAGCTATAAAGAAAATGGTAACCCTATTTGGCTCACAGAAAAGAGAAAACATCAGTGGGAAAGAGTTTCTGAAGATGCTAAAGGCTACAATCATTTTGGGGAAGAATTGGTCACTCTATGTGGCACTTTTGATCTAATAATTTGCAATGGTCTGGCTAGATGGTCTAAGTTGGGCAATTTCACTTGCAACACATAACGGGGCAAGCGTGGTGGATTATACTAATTGTTCACAGAATTTGTATGAGAGAATTGAGGAAGTTGCAATTGGAGAACACATATGGGATCTCAAATCAGATCATAGACCGCTGTACGTAAATTTATGTTGGGTAAAGGATAGGCATCTTGGGGCAAAGAACCAATGCCCTCAACAACCTCCTTCTCAGGGTAGAATCCTATTGACTTCAGAAAACGGTAACATCTTCAGGGCTACTCTTGAGAGACTTTGTAGGGGATGCATATGCACATGCATGTTGTTAATAGCCATGCGTATCAAGTTTGATCCATGAGGCTCTTTCAAAATGCAAGAGAACTAAAAAAAGAAAATCTGAAACTAATCATTTCCCAGTTAATGCGTAGTTTGATAAGGAATGCAAGATGGCCAAGAGAAATCTAAGGGAGTCAAATAAAACAAACCTTGACATTAAGGCTTATAAACAGATCCTAAAGAAGAAGAAATTGATTTTATGTTCACAAGGAGAGAGGAGTTGATTTCCCTGAGTAGAAATAACCCCAAACTTTTTTGGAAAGAACTCCAACCAAGGAAGAAACAAACTGAAAATAATATTACAGCCACTCAATGGTTCAACTATGCTAGGAAACTCTATGAACAAGAAGGTGGAGTGGACCAGCCACCCTTGGTCAACGATACTACAACACTTTTCACCATGCAAGAGATAGAGATGGGTATTAAGAAGTTGGGTGCGGGTAAAGCAAAAGACCTACTTGAGCTTCAAGCGGAGTATCTTGTTAAGTTTTAGGGTAGCTGCAAATGTAATAGCACTCTATTTTGTATGTGTTTTCCAAATGCAACAATCTCTCTTTCATTTATATTAGGAATGAGGCTAGGAGAGACATGTCTATTCATTATTATTTATAAGAAAGGACATGCCTCTTCCTATTAATCATAATTTAATCAATCGTATAATGTTTCATCAATCAATTATTAATTAAGAATAATATAATAATTCAATATTGAATATTAAATTTTCATATGATTAATAATAATATAACATATATAATATATTATTATTAATCAACATGTATTATATATAT
>MU227482.1:481177-497190 GCA_018584345.1 Thuja plicata
ATATATATATATATATATATATATATATATATATATATATATTTAATATCGATATCTTCTAATCTCAAATTCTGATATTGAAATAATCTCTATATTAAAATCTTCTTGTATTGATATTCTGATAATAATATCGAATTGATATTCTGATATTAATATCGAACTCTTTATATATTATATCTGATATCAATATCTTTATTTATTATCAATCTAATATTAATATTGATCTAATTATACTATCGATCTGATATAATATCGAACTGTATATTATCGATCTAATATGCTGTCGACGATACTTGCTCTGCACTTAATATGTTTTTCTGTACATTACAAGCATCCCTGATCACTTCATATGTATAAGTAATGGGAGACATGTCTCCCGTAGAGGCATGCCTCTACTTGAAACATGTTCCACGTAGAGACATGTTCTCATATCACATGAGTTTGGCCTCTTAACAATGCCGTTTTACATTGATAATACTCAGCGATTATTAGTAATTGCGATCGGCAGTTTGCTGTGGTATATATATAATCAACATCGATAATCATTATCGATATTATTTAAACATTATCATGAATATATTAGTAGTATATATTATTAAAATATAATCATTTATAATCATGCTCAATTAATTATGATTATTATAATCAAAGCAAATAACCAGATCAATATACTTGTAAAGGATAGATATCAAATCTCTAGGCCAATAGGCCACTTATGCATTTGATTTCATCGATTAGAATAATCTGACCGAAGCTACATATCATTAACACTCATGCTGTGAAGACAAAGCATATCAATGAGGAATTACATGTTTATGATGAATCTCAAAACTAATTTTCATGAATTTGCAAAACTATATATATATATATATATATTGTTTGGATTCTTTTCATGCTATCTGTGAAGACAAAGCATATCAATGAGGAATGACATGTTTATGATGAATCTTGAAACCAGTTATCATGAATTTGCAAAACAGTGTGTGTGTGTGTGTGTGTAGATATTGTTTGGATTCTTTTCATGCTAAGGAGAGAAACAATATGAACAAGGAAAGACATGTTACACACTTAGATATGGAGTAATTGATTTGTTGTCTCATTGTTCAAGTAAATATTGGGTGGAATAAGTTATATTTAGTAATTAGCCAGCCTAATGTGTAGATAGAATGGAATGATTGATTTTTTTGTACATGACACTAAGATTTAAGCTTGGACATTCACGTAATGCATCCAACTCAAGATTCAATTTTCAATGTAATGTATACCAATAATAAGAATTAAAGTTTGATTGTTTTCATCCCAACATAAACCCCAAAGGTGTCCAACAATAGACACAGAAGTAAAATTATAAATATAAAATATACAACTACCAAAAATTACAACAATGCTTGATAGGGAGTACTTATGGTTTAGTAGGGCTGTGTGAAGCTTTGCGGCCTCTCCATGTCCTTTTCCTTCTCTTTGTTATCTGTTTCATTAAGCCAACAAAATGGGCAAGTCTATATCTCTGAGATGGTCAAGGGATATCATAAACATTCTTGGCCATCTTCGGGACATCTTAACACCCCCGGGATAGTCAAATTTTTTGCTGCCTCAAGGACAGCTAGACGTTCCTAGAACATAGGAGCCCCTAATGAGGCATTTTGAGGATATGACCCTATAAATATCCTCACAAAATTCTTTTGCTGCCTCAAGGACAGCTAGACATTCCTAGAACATAGGAGCCCCTAATGAAGCATTTTGAGGATATGACCCTATAAATATCAGGGGTAAGGGAGAGCTAGGAGACTTCCTTTGCTATCCTTATGTCCTGCCATGGCACAGAAATGCAAGACTTGAGAGGGGGACACATCCCTGTGTAATCCTGTATTTTATTTCTCTGTCATATAAATATTACTTGGACTGATCCCTTGAGAAGTAGGGTTTGATGTAACGTCAACTGTATTCTTCTACATTGAGTGTATTGAACATTAGGGTACACCGAAAAATGATATCCACAAAATATTTTTCTTATTGGGTTATCTTAGGTTACATTTTTGCATTTAGTTTTGAAAACATATAATAATAAATAAAAGCATTTAGATACTTCAATAAGAAGCACCCTTGTACAGCAATAACACAACCACCATCTCCCCATTCCCTCATCTGCCTACCCTACCCATATCCCCCTCCTCAACAAATAGACAAATCTTAGTTAATCTATCACACGGTCATAATTGATCTAGTCTAATAAGCTTTTGGCCTTAGCTTTTTCAAATCAGTATTGTGCATGTTATCAATCTTGATTGACATATTTATGATAAAATATTCCAACCATTTGCTAAATTAATTACATCAATTGACAAAAAAAATGTCCTGCTAACAAGAAGCTGTTATACTGACCTGGCCCACCCATTGTTGCAACCCTTTAATGTGCTCTCTGATCTGTTCACAGTTGAAATACTCTATCAGAGAAACGGCTTGAACCTTTGCTTTCTTTGGCCTCACAAATTTTCCTGAAGTACAACGATTAGAGGGAAAGACATCCGTTGTAATTTCCTTCTTATCTTGCATCGATTCTTGCCCAACCTGCTTTACCAGTTGCTCTTGTATCAGGCCATGTTCAGCATTAGGATACCATAAGGCATCTTTATTAAATTCGTCAATTTTTTGAAAAGGTCCTTGCTGTGAATTCTCAGTCTGTTCTATATACACCAGTGCAGGCTCTGCTTTGATAGTTTCAAAAGAACTAGAGTTTTTTATATCCAACTTATGTCTTTTTGCCTGACATTTCTGAGTTTTCATCTGGGGAACCCCTTTAATCTTGCATGGACTTTCAGAAGATACAGATATACTTTTAGTTTCAACTTCCTTATGTGAACAGGTTGAGAGAGCAGATTCTATATATTTCTGTTTAATTAGAGGTTGAAGATCCTCTGTTTTGTCATGGATATGATTCACTTTGATGGTCATTGACATTTCAGTCTTCATCATATCCGAGTCATGTCCAGGAGGCAAAGAATATTGAGTTTTTGTTTGTGTAAGCCTTTCCTTCTGACTTGATATTCCAACAAATCCAGGTGTGCTTCTGGCTTCCTGCTCAACCTGCATAGTTTCTTTTACAGATTGCTTAAGAGAATTGGCTGAAGAAGAGATTCCAAGCTCAGCCTTCTTTTGTTTCTCTTGTATCTGCCCAGGGATCCAAAAAGTAAATTCATTCATTTCACAATTTTTTTGGAAAGGTGCTTTCTGTGATCTTAACTGTTGTTCTACCATCGGTTGTATAGGCTTTGCACTGAAACTTTTCAATCTGTCAAACTTCATCATCCTTGAGTCAACTTCCCACTGAGCGCAGCTTGAAGAAGTGGGTCCAATCTTTCTCCATTTTGTTGGAGTCGGTATATCAAGAGTCCTGTCGCGTGCAGAAGTGGCCAGGATGGACTTCAATGGATCAGACTTCAACATATGTGATTCCTGCTCACTTGATTGAGTTTTTGTTTGGGTGAGCCCTTGCATCTCACATGGATTTTTTGTAGATGCCTGTGAACTTCTTACTTCCTGCTGTGAACAATTTGAAGAGGCAGGTTTAATCATCCTTTTAACTGGAGGCTGTTCATCCTGTGTTGTAGCAAGCACAGAAGCTCTATAAGTTTCCACCGAATTTATGTCAAATCCAACAGAACTGCTGATATTTGAGAAAACTGGCACACTAGTCATAAACTCTGTTGCTCCAAGGTTTGATGGCTGAGTGTATCTCAACGGTTGTTCTACCATCGGTGGTATAGGCTTTACACTGATAATTTTCCATCTGTCAAACTTCATCATCCTTGAGTCAACTTCCCATTGAGCGCAGCTTGAAGAAGTGGGTCCAATCTTTCTCCGTTTTGTTGGAGTCAGTATATCAAATGT
The DNA here is from genome assembly GCA_018584345.1 of Thuja plicata. Classification (NCBI taxonomy): domain Eukaryota; kingdom Viridiplantae; phylum Streptophyta; class Pinopsida; order Cupressales; family Cupressaceae; genus Thuja; species Thuja plicata. The sequence goes on from MU227482.1 coordinate 485,066, forward strand.
CCTGTCGCATGCAGAAGTGGCCAGGATGGATTTCAATGGATCAAACTTCAACATGTGTGATTCCTGCTCACTTGGTTGAGTTTGTATTTGGGTGAGCTCTTGCATCTCACATGGAGTTTTTGCAGATGCCTGTGAACTTCTTACTTCCTGCTGTGAACAGTTTGAAGAGGAAGGTTCACTTATCCTTTTAACTGGAGGCTGTTCATCCTGTGTTGTATGAAGCACAGAAGCTCTATAATTTTCCACCAAATTTATGTTAAATCCAACTGGCACACTAGTTATAAACTCTGTTGCTCCAAGGTTTGATGACTGAGTGTATCTACTAGAGGATAATTTAGTACGGACAGGACCGCAAACAGGACAACATTTATCCCTACATCTTTTATGATGCTGAATAAGAGTTTTGGATGCACTGCAATATGGATAATTACATTGTCTTTCATGGCATGCGGTCATGTGTGCCCATAGCTTGTATTTGACAACATCTGCACCATTCCGACATTGACATTCTGCAGTTGAACAGTTACTAGAATGATAAAAATAAAGCAGCAAAAGTTGTCTTCCAACTAATTGCCTTTTCATTTCTGCATTGCTTACAGTTGCCTGTAATGCAGGCTTATTCTGAAGTGCACCTCTTCTTTCCTCAGGTGTTTGCTGTTTTTGTTGACTGTATTGTGTTTGTTTATGTTGCAATCCTGGAACACGTATCAGGTTTGTTGATACTAATCTTGAAGAGTCCCCATCAAAATTTGCTACTGCATGAAACCTACATGATTGCATTTTCATTTCTGCATTGCTTACAGTTGCCTGTAATGCAGGCTTATTCTGAAGTACACCTCTTCTTTCCTCAGGTGATTGCTGTTTTTGTTGACTGTATTGTGTTTGTTTATGTTGCAATCCTGGAACATGTATAAAGTTTGTTGATACTAATCTTGAAGAGTCCCCATCAAAATTTGCTACTGCATGAAACCTACATGATTCAGGACCATGAAAATTTCCAGAATGCATAAGATCAGCTGCATCCATTGCATCACCAATTATGTTCACCTACTTATCCTGGAAAAGAAAAAAAAGCCAAAAATGCTCATTAGGAAACAGATAAATGGACTTCCTAGCATTAGGTATGCACAATTCTATGTACTAATCTTGATTGGGTGAAATGAATATGCTCGTATATGAATACAATCAATGCAATCAAATATAGGAAGCATCAAGCTATATGCATTGTAATTCAGTTTTTATGAATAAAGTTACACAAGACATGATGACAAAATCTTAAAGAAATTCTTAAAACTATTTATGATTTATAATTTATTAAACATTGTATAATACACTTCAGATATTTCTTTTCTGTCACATGATGATGTTTTTGCCAATTGTAAGATGGCATCAGTATATGCACAGTGCTTTAATCTTCTAAGATATTCATATACTGATATAAATTTAAACAAATAATTCAGACAGGAGGATCATCAACCCTTTAATGCATGAGCAATTTAAAGTTCAGAGGACAACAGCATATTCTACTCAACGAGTTATATAGAGGCAAAGTCCAATCACTAATGAGCATCTCAAACTAGATGCTGGCATGCAAAGAAAATTGTGTATTAACTTCACAGACAGATTCTTAAAGAGACGCCAGGATCACATTGCCTGTGTAGGTATTTTCTTTGCAAGGCAAATTTGTAGTAAGAAACAGGTAGAACAATAAGACAGGTTCAACCTTGAAACCCATTCCAGGAGCAAAAAACCAAAATGAAAAAAATGAAACAAAGAAAATAACACAATATAGATTCATCCTTGACCAACTAAAGCCAATTAAGTTGTTAGTTCAATATTGGATATAAGTGTGAGATTAAGGATATGAATAATTAACAAAAGTAATAGAATAGATTACATTTACAGATTCCATAGGAATCCACGTAAGAAACATATATTGAAAAAGCAACAGTCAAATTGTTCGCGCTAACTAAACAAGCAGCTTCATGTACGGCTAGCAAAACATACTAATGGATAACAAAGCCAGTTCCTTTCCAAGAATAATATCTCAATCACCTTCTTGGAAAATCATTCTTGACTTACTGACAATTCTATTTATGAATATTTTGTCAATTTAACTCCTTCTCAAACAGAGAATAGCTCAACAAAAAGAAATGGTTATTAAATATGCTTGAAAGGTACCATCTACAGCACCATGAGAACATAAGAAATAGTAATTGTCAATTCAACATTATTGTAGAGACCTGATTAATTCCCCAAAGAGCGTGTTATATACCCAACAATGTTGCTGGTTCCTGTGACATGTCAGAAAATCTTCAGCTCCAAAATGCCAAAGCCAAACTGCTCATTTCTTTATAGCAGCACAGACACAAGGGGAAAAGTTGGCAGATCTCTTAACAAAGAAATTAATATGCTGTGTAATATATTTCTTTGTTAAGAGATCTGCCACCTTTCTTCACCAATGTGCTAAGAGAACAGAATAAGGTGGCAGATCTCTTAGTTCATGAAATAAATATTGAAACCATGACTAGCATTTGATTAAATGGTTAGGAAAAGTCAGAATGTCTTACAGAAGAAGACAAAAGCATGTATTCCATGAGGATTGTAAAGTGTTAAGTACATGCTTTTGAATTGCCATTTTATGAAAGATTCCCAAGGTGACAATGGTTTTGCTTCCTATTCAGCATGTGTTTAAACTTTAAACAGTAGCCCCTCCTATGTGACACACAAGCTTGCACTACCATCATACTTTAATTTATTCGAGTAGGGTGGCCACATTTGTGAAGGATTGTTATTTTTAGTGTGCATTCTCATGGTGGATGACAGTTTGTTAGCTATTGTTTAGTGCATGTGTTTGGTTGGGTGTTTTTCTATCTAGTGTTGATATTACATTTGCTGTTTCAAATGGTGCAGAGCTGTAAGAAGGCTCCCCCGGACCCATTTTTCTTCGCTCAATCTCAATCATTGCCTTAAAGCAACTTTTGATGGCTATTACCTAGCAACTTAGGAAACTCTCAAAGTAGTGTTGGGAGTGAAGGGAGTGTAGGATATTTGGTAAAAGGAGTAAGGATACAATTAGAGTAGATTTCTTGGCTTAGTTGAATTTCAGGATATCGAACAAAGCCTTAAAGAGAGTGGATTTGTAACTTGTTGATACCAAACGAGTTGTTGGTGTCTCGTGTGGAGGTCCTTCCCTCCCTATAGTAGCTTCTACGTGTGGAGGACAAGGTTAGTATATATAAAGCATGATTGTATTGCTAGAATGAAAAGAAAGCAGTCCTAAACCTCTAAGTGACCCAATCACATTAGGTTTTTGAGGTTGTTAGTGAGTTCATCCCTCACCTAAAAAAGAAATATGTGCAATCATGCTACTAAGAGAATGGAATTAGTGCAAGGTGTGAAGCTGTTTGTTAGTGGAGGCATTGTCGGTGCATCCTGATGGTTACATCTACTACTAAGAAGGAATTAGGATGTGGTGAAGCCAATGTTTGAATAGGGTGGAATAATGCAAGGTCATTATATTGAGTTTGCATTCTCATGGTAGATAGCAATTTGTTGGCTATTGTTTGATGCAAGTGTTGGGTTAGGTGTGGATTTCTCTACTCACCATTGATGTTTCATTTACTATTGTAGGTGGTTATAATGGTATGGGGCCATGGAAAGGTCTAGATCCATATCTCCATGGTTTTGTCTCAATTCATCACCTCTAAGCAACTTTTGATGGTTCCTACCTAGACCCTAGTAAATGATCAAGGTAGTTTTAGAAGTGGAGGGGGGTGCAAGATGCTGGTAAAAGAAGAAGCAATAGCACGATTAGAGCCAACTCCTTAGCTAGGTTGAATCCTAAAGTATCAAACAAAGCACTAGGAGAGTGGACTTGCTACTTGATCATGCTAGAGAAGATGTTAATTCCTCCTATGGCAGCCTTCCCTCTAGTCATAACCTTTGTTCATGAAAGAGAATTGGATTGGTGTGCATAAGTGTATAAAAAATTGTCTTTGTTTATCAGCAAGCTTAGGGCCTACACGTGTATTGCTAGGATGTAATGGAAGTAGTCCTACACCTTTAGGCAACCCTATCCCATCTAGGTTGAATGGTTACTAATGACTGCATCCCTCCTCATTTTGGGAAGAAGAGAATGGAATTAGTGCAATGTTTGAAGTTGTCTTCCAGCAGGGGCATTGTTGGTGTGTTCTCAATGGTTAGGTTTGGTGCTGAGGTGGACGAAGGGAGTGGCATTGGAACTTAGGGTGTGATGAATCCATAGTGTGCCAATGGAGCAGTACTCTTTGGGTCTCACTTTGGCTGTTTTTGGCTATTGATGTTATCTTTGGATCTTCTTTATAGGCAGCTTTGTGTTGTTTTGGTTTCTTTCTCAAAAGTGCAGTGTGCCGTTTGGCATTTTCCTTTAAGTCCTAGTCCTCCTTTATAAAGCTCTAGCAATAGTCTTTTAGTTGGTTTTTTGTTTGAGGCTTTGGCTTCCTAGCTTTCTTGCTGTATCTCTACATTTATGTTCTTTTGAGGATAAAGCTCCTACCCTCATAAACAAGCAAAAAAAAAGCATTTACTATCATTGGCAAAAGGATGGAAGCTGCCACCAAATAGAAAGTCGTCATTGGGAATTTCTTGATCTTCCTTCCAATAATGACCTTCTAATTTAATTGTATCTCGTTTGCTGCATGTTCAGAGAGGGGCATACTGCGTCAAAAGGAAAAATGGGCTGTTATCTATGGCACTTGTTAGTGAACTGCAGTGACAGACAAAGGACAGAATATAGGAGACTTGCTTAGCCAGAAAGGAAAAAGAAACAAATGTTGAGCAAGAAACAAAAAGACGTGCTAAGTCAGGAAAAACACAAACAAAAGCTCAATCAAAAAGAAAAATAAATAATTGGCCATTGCTGCCATCATTATATCAAATGCCAGAGAATGGTTTGAGAAAATACTGCCTAGGAAACTCTCTGCAAACTTATCATACAGGTGTCATGTGACCGGTCGCCACACAAATCTCATGGACATGTTGAAATGTTAACATATTAAAATTGTATGTATTAAAAAATGATTCTCAACTTTCAATATCAGCAAACATTTTTTTTTTGGAAATATAACCAAGCCTACTGAAAGGTCAAGATGACAAATAAAGTTCAGAGAACTCAGAAATTGTATCAATGACCATTTAAATATGGGATTTTAAAGAACAATGTACCAAAAAAATGTCAAATGTTGCTGCAAGACTCTAAACAAACATCTAACTAAAACCAAATCAAATATTCCTCAAGAGTCAAGAATACTGCACACATAACGTTTATTTTTGAGTCACAATGTAGAAAACTTGGTTGTCAATCAGAAATAAGTTTGAGTTATTAAAAACTATCACGGGAAACACATATAATTCACCAGAGAGGATTATATATGTGTAATTAAATAACTGACATTCAACCAACATGACACATCTTAAATAAACTAACCAAGTTCAGTATCTTAGCATTTTGATCTAAAAAACTCATTGCACTTTGACAAACACTGTCGAATCTTAAATGGCAAAGTTTAAATATGTTAAAGTTTCTTTGATCAATGAACTGAACAGTAACATACTTCCAAACTTATATGCTCACTTAAAATTCATCGCAGGTGCTATATAGAACTATTCACATATAATTGTCTACATAGAAATACCTTCAAAGCAACCTATTTAAGTAAACCTTTTCCCAAAGATTTGCAAAATCAGATGATGATTGCCATCGAACCCACAGAAAGCTGCAGAAATTGTTCTCTAAAGCAAACAAACAGGAAAGGGCTATATGCCATAAAAAAAAATTGATGAGCATAAACATAACTCTTCCCTAAAAATTCAACATCATAACAGTTAAAGGTGGATGAGTTGAAATTGGAAGTAAGTACATAAATTCATTTTCAACCATTCAGAGACTCAAACAATAATAATAAATAACATGCAAAAGGAGTCAAAGCTGAAGGGACAACCTATATTAATGCCGGTCTTTCACTTAACTATCACAAATATATAGGTCACCTAATAAGGTAAATGGTTTTGAGGATAAAAACACATAACAAGTAACGACAGTTTAGTATGAAGCATGCATGCAAAAAACTTTGGATAGACCTAGAATGAACAAATGCTGTAACTCCCACGTCATGACCTAACTGACAGATTCTTGTGATTGGAGCAGTGTATTGTCAGTTTCTCTCTTCATTTAAAGGATCACCGCCCATTGATGTTAGAGGAGGCTTGATAGAAGTAATTCAACTAGCCCGATTCATATGAAGAGAAGTTTGAAGTGGGTAATCTGCTGCCTCCTAATACTGAAATTATAAAAAGAAACAGAATTATTTTGTTATTTCTCCTGAATCTGACTAATTTCAAACCATAAATAGCCTAATATTAAAAAATTATGATGAACAACTATTGTAATGACACATGCTCGATAATTGAACAGATGAACTATTCTGTATTGTGCCAAGAAATATTCCAACATTTTAAAGTCCAGGCCGACAAGGAGTTGCTGATTTTACCAATGAAGAAATTCAATTAGGTTTCCAGTGAAAGTATTATTATCTTGGTCATGCTCCTGCAAATAGCAATAGTCTTGGTGGCTAATATTTACCAATTGGATATTTGATTAGTGCTAAGTGTTCCATTTATTCTTATGAGAAATGGGTTCTTGTTTACTACTACTCATAAAACATGGGTTAATGAGTTTGACTCAAAAAGATAGCAATATGACAATTGACTATTTTTCCAGTTTTTTTGTCAAAAAAAATATGGCCCAATCCCTGAATCTAAATGATTGGCATTCAAATCAATTTTCACGGGAGAATTTATATTCATGTCAATAGATTATCCTTAATAAATGAATTGAAAAATGTTCCTAACCAAGATAGAAACAAATGTCTTCCCTCAAATAACTCTTAATGTGATCCCATAGGCTGTATCAAGCCCTGTAATTTATTGAACCGTAAAGAAACTCCTGTAACAAAAATATAATTTCCATAGAATTGAAACAAATCTTTTTAACAGGCTGCGGGTAGAAAATTAGAAATCCATAAACCCTAATAGACAAATTCTAAACCCTGATTGCAGCATATACAGGATTATTTTGCTTCCCTCCAAAAGAAAAGAGCCGTTAAAATTCATACCTATGAAGCAAGCGAAATATTCATAAATTATAGCAAGAGAATATAAAAAGGAAAATCTACGTACGTTTACATTTTATATTGAAAACTTTTTTACTTTGAGTTAGCCTTCGAGCCCCGCGGTGGTAAAAGCAACAGTGCATGCTACAGAAAAAAAAATAAAGTAATCAAATTTTGTCATGCATATTAAATTATCAATTAGCGCTATTTTTATGACTGGAAATAAGGAAGTGTCCAAAATATATAATAAAAGTTCTTTTTAATAAACAAAAGACTGTATCTATTTTTATCACTTCAGTTAAATTTACTTAACTGAAAATATTTTAAAATGTAAAACGGCATGTATATATTTAGAAAATCCTACAAAAAAATGGTAAAATTTGTCTATATTTAGAAAATTTTATGAGAAATCATAAAATATGTCTATATTTAAAAAAAAAAAGAAAGATAATATGATGTGTATATATTTTTCAGTAATTTTAATGTAAATCTATTATTAGAAATAATTATATTTAAATTGTAAATTTTCTATTTATGCATGTCAAAACAATCATACTTAAAATATATATATTTTTTAAATTTTTTCAATAAAATATTATATTCAATCATCAAATTCTTAATAGCAATTAAAACAAATAAATTATAAATTATGTATTGACTATTTATTTGTATAGTATATAAATAAAAATAAAGCAAATAAAATTAATTCTCATGAACAAATCAATAAAATGTATATTTTATAAAAGTTATTTATTTATATGTATGTTATAGAAGTAAAAATAAAGTAAATAAAATCAATGAGCATGAAAAATAAAATTTCAATAACAAGCATTTGAATTAAAGCATCAAATGTTATCATCAAGTACAAAATAAATAACATATTTTTATGTAAAACACATATATCTATCTTCAAAATATAGATTGCATTATATGGAGTTAAGGAAAGTATTATAACAAGAATTTCAATTTTAGAAACAAAACATCTCACAATTCTTACTAAATGCAACAAAACAAAGGTCCTAATAAAATTTCAATTAAAATTACCCAAAAATACTTATGTTTGCATAATAGAGAAGTTGAGAATAAGGTAAATAAAATTAATTTAGATAAATTGAGACAAATAAGTGACATTTGATTTTCAATTATGAGAGAAGACAAAAGCAACAAGTTCCTCACTTTCTCCTTTCTAGTCTATCCTCTCCACAAATTTTTAGACTTTGTTGCAATCCAAATCTTCACTCTTGCTCTTCTTGGTAATATTGTTGAGTGCAATCATTCAAAAATCACACATAGTTTATCTATAAACATTTACACTTCATATATTGATTAAAAATTACTTATTTATCTCCAATATAGATGTCAAGATAAGGTAAAGAAAAGCAAGTGAGATTAAATGAAACAAAATAAATGGCAATAGATTTTCAATTAAAAAATACCTATCTCCCATATGGAGAACAAAATAAGGTAAATAAAAGTAGCTAAGATCAAATGAGACAAATAAGCCTATCTATCTCGGATATAGAGGTCAAAATAAGATAAACAAAACCAACTCTAATGACATGTAACTGATTGAATGTTTGAAGATGTTAAGTTGATCACCGAAATGCAGAAGGATAATACAAGATATTAAATTAGTTAATGGATTGTATTGACATTGATGTCAACTTGATATAATCTAATCGGTTATAATCAAAGTGTCGAAGACTTCTGAGAATAAAAAAAAAAGATTATGCTTTCAGTAATGCATAAAAGACAAGCATTCACAATGTGACTTCAAACACCGACGGACAGTGAAAACTGACAGACAGAGATCACCGAAAGTCAAGTCGCAGTGATGCTCGAGAAAGAACACCGATGAGCATTACCAACGAGCAGAATCACAAGCATAACCGATGGCCAGAAACACATGTAAACCGACGGAGAAGCTCGAGGAGAACTGGAGAGTTGACCGAAGCTATCAAAGAGTTAAACACTGAAATCAACTTGAGTTCAGAAATGACAAAATATCTAGCTGGCAGAGCTAAATATGGACTTAACTAGCAGTTATCTTTGTTTTCATCGATAAGATAAAGTCAGAGATAAGTAAAGGATTTAAAGTTGTTTTGTCAAGTTGGCAAGAAGATCTCTACGATATAAAATAGGAGTTTTGCTTTAAATCTAATTGGCGAGAATTGTGGATCACGCCAAGATCAAGAAAATCAAGAACCTAACAACGGTGATATCATGTCTATAAAAAAGACAAGTTAATTCATTATGAATTGAGGTGGGTGAATGAATGAAAAGAGGATGCTAAAGAGAAACTGATGAAGAGCAACTTTCGTACAGTCCTAATCAATCAAGCTGAGGAAAGAGCTAAAGTTTTCTATGGACACCGAGCAACAGAGCACAGCATCACCGAGCAGAATCAAAGCGGAACAAAGGTATAAAAAGAGATATATTGATCAGATTAGTTTTATGAGATTATAATAGATTTGAAAATCTGCAAGTATAAGTTGTATATGTGAATAGATCATACTGTTTCAGTTTAACCATTGATTCATAAAGTCTCTTAACCAAGCAGGATTTAAAGATCCTTTCTATATTGAGATACATCCCAAGGAGTATCAAAAAGTTTGATCATGAAGATACCATGAGATGCCAGATACCTATTGACAGGCCGAGTGAGTGTTTGATCAAGGAAGGTAGCATAGAGATGCCCGATATCAAGTGACAGACTAAAATTTTAAATCTTCTAACAAGGTCACACCTAACAGTGTGTTTGTAACCTTAAACAGGGTTGGCTCTTCACCGAGCTCACTTCAGAAGAGTGAAAATTTTGGGTTACCGGTCCCAAGTGGTTTTTCCCTTAACAGGGTTTCCACGTTAAAAATTCATGTGTCAATGTGTTTATGAGTCATTACTTTAGTGTTTTGCATTACACATAGCTTAACATGATTGATCGGTATACTCTATGTAATTTACTATCTTTCAGTAAATTAACATACTGTTATTCGGTAATCATACAGTAGAAGGTTTAACAAAGTATTCTGAGCAGTAGTATTTTGATAATAGTTTTTGGAGGCATTCATCTTATAGGACTGAAGATAACTAGAGGCTTAATATTATGGTACTAAGTTTTTGGGTTGATTATTGAAATATTTTTGAGGCCACTGATTCACCGCCCCCCTCTCAGTTATTACTAACAATTGGTATCAAAGCTTGTGTGCTTAGAAAGGGAGTTTAACAACTCAAGCAAAAGATCGCAAGATGAACAGACGAGATGTGCCCAAGTTGAATAAAGACAACTTTGCATCATGGCAAAGAAGAATAAGACTCCACCTATCGGGTATTGAAAATGATATTGTTCAATACTTAGATACTGAATATGTGTTGCCTATAGGATCTCACACTCTTGAGCAATTTGTTGGAATTATTGGAATGATGTAGTGAGAGGGCAGGGGTGAATCAGTACCTCTAAATTTTTTTATGTGATTAACCCATTAACCTTTGTGTCATCATATTTGTATATACCTATCTATCTGTTCATCTTTGATTATGTATGTGTGATCATAATATAAGTTCTTTATATGTATAAACATTCAAGAAATATTCATGAAAAAAAATAACACATAACACATGATATGATATCGCAGAAAACTCCTGTTAGGAAGTAAAAATTGTGGTGGGGATGTCTACCCAAAAAACTTCACTATCTGCAGATAAGAAGGGAGTTGGTAAAGGCTTACAAATGATCACTTCTGATGATCTACCCTGTTAAGAGTATTAGAGTGGAGACCTGTTAGGATCTACTTCTTTTGAAGCTTTAGCAACACCGTTTGGTGTGCACTCTGTTAAGAGATTTATCAAAAAAATGTTAAGTCCACCTTCTACAAAAGGATTTATGTTGTGATGCACTTGTTAGAATGCAACTACAATATAAATGTTGATCTGATAGTGAATGCAATCTCTAATTGTTGATAACAAATCCTGTATAGCTTACAATGTATGTATGTAATCACCTTGAGTGATTGAGTAATACCTTGTCTCTACTCGTCGGTAGCCTTCCTATGTTCTTGATAACTGTTGTGATCTGTTTCTGTACTTTGCATGAATTCTCTTCTTATGCTTAGATGCTCTCCATAGCTACTATCATTCTTCAAATGATTACAAGTCCTTATTATTACTAATGATGGAACATCTATTTATACTAGTTTCTAGCTCTATTCTTGATTCACGCTTTTCAAATTACCTCTAGATCCAAGGTTTACAACTTGACCTTGATCTTTAGTTAGATATGTTTTAGATCCATTAGGATGCTTTAAAACATTTAAAATATGCTTGCTTGACCCTTAAGTTAAGATTTAAAACAAATAAAAACTCTATAAATAGAATTACATTGCTTTATCTGACATGTAAAATCAGATCCACTTTTTGCGGGTTCTTTAACTAACTGTCGGTTTTGATGGTCGGGCTGCTCTGTCAGTCTGTTGGTTTTCTTCTTCGTCGGTGTTCCTTACTTGAAATGTTCATCGGGTATGCCTTTTCTGCTCCATCGGTGATGTTCTCAAAACTGTATTGTCGGTTATGCTTATCGTTGGTAATTTCTATACTTAGTATTTTAACGTTAGACATTTTGTCCTGTCGGGCATGCTTGTTGTCCACCGGTTATGCTTACTGTCCGCCGGTTATGCTTATACCGATGACCTTCATCATATTTTTCCCTTTAAGTATACTAATGGCAAAACTTAATGTCATCAATCTCCCCCTTTGACATTAGTATCAAAAACTTATATGTGCAGCATACTTGATGCATTAGTATGTACACCTGTGTATACTTCTTCCTTAGTCATGAAATGACTCCCCCTATACATATGTCAGTAAGTGTAAGTTTATGTACATGTCTATCTTGTTGTACATACATTATACATATCCTCAATGTATTTGTACATATGTATACATTCCTCCTTTTTCTTACTAAAGTATATTGTACATATG
>MU227482.1:503456-527998 GCA_018584345.1 Thuja plicata
TATGTGTGATCATAATATAAGTTCTTTATATGTATAAACATTCAAGAAACATTCATGAAAACAAATAACACATAACACATGATATGATATCGCAGAAAACTCTTGTTAGGAAGTAAAAACTACGGTGCGGATGTCTACCCATAAAACTTCACTATCTACAGATAAGAAGGGAGCCGGTAAAGGCTTACAAATGATCACTTCTGATGATCTACCCTATTTAGAGTATTAGAGTGGAGACCTGTTAGGATCTACTTCATTTGAAGCTTTAGCAACACCGTTAGGTGTGCACTCTATTAAGAGATTTATCAAAGAACTGTTAAGTCCACCTTCTACAAAAGGATTTTTGTTGTGATGCACTTGTTAGAATGCAACTACAATATAAATGTTGATCTGATAGTGAATGCAATCTCTAATTGTTGATAACAGATCCTATATAGCTTACAATGTATGTAAGTAATCACCTTGAGTGATTGAGTAATACCTTGTCTCTGCTCGTCGATAGCCTTCCTGTGTTCTTGATAACTGTTGTGATATGTTTCTGTACTTTGCATGAATTCTCTTCTTCTGCTTAGATTCTCTCCATAGCTACTATCTGTTATGCCCTGCATCCCCATCCCTACATTTTGTGTGCAAAATGTTGGGTCCCCCTTTATTTTGCTTTTGGCTCTTGCCTTGTTTTCTCTGCCTTTGCTTCTTTTGTTTCCTTCTCTAGGTTTTCTTTCCCGTGGTATTGGTTTTGTTTTGTGTTTTTTTCCTTCGTGTCTTCGGGACCCGGTCTCGGAGTTGGACGTTTCTTTTCCAGAAGCCGGATTCCAGACTCCGGGATTCTCTGCCACGATGTCTTCTTTTTGTAAGAAGACATGGTCATTTGGAATCCCCAGGCCCAGAATCTGGAGGTTTGCCTGTTCCAAAGTTTGCGGAGGGAAGGTAACTTGCTTTTACCTCGAGTATAAATAAGACTTACCTGTCATTTTCACAGTTACCGAGATTAAAACACTTAGAGTTTTTAGAGCGATTCATAGGCGATTTGAGTGCGAATTAAGTGCAAGCTTCTCTGATCTTAGTGGGTAACAACGATTTGATTTTTGGTAGCTGTTCTTGGCGTTGGAGGCAAAAGTTGTTGTAGAGTGGTCTAGTATTTCTTCCCTTCGCCGTTCTTCAGATTCCAGGTTGGTGTTTCTAGTTCTTTCCTTTGTTTTCTACTTTTGTTTCGTGTTGTTGTGTTTCATTTTCATTTCTGCTTTGCTTTGTTTTCGTTTCTGCTTTGCGTCTTTGTCGTCTAGTTTGCCACCCGTTGGTGGGTCGGCTCTACCAGAGGGTGGTCCGCCCTTTGTGCAGGTGTAGGATAGTGTATACTATGTACATTTTCTATGCTCTCCTGTTAGGTAGTTGTTATGTATATGGAGCCTAATCAGACTCAGTTTCTTTCGGTGCGGTTTCCCCCCCAGACATATCTATTTGAGCCCCTTGCGGGGTCCTGGGGCAGCGCCCCAGGTGGGGTCAAGGGGCAGAGCCCCTGATGGGGTCAAGGGGCAGCACCCCTTGCGGGGGCCCTGTGGGACAGCGCCCTATGGTGGGGTTGAGGGGTAGTGCCCCTCGACGCCAACAATGATTTAATAATATTGTAAAGGGTTGACCATTGATTTTCTATTAGTCGGAGTATTTTTTGCCCTAATTAGGTTAGGTCAAATTTGCTTGTGAAAAGGGCTTAGGGTTTTGAGATTTTGATGTATGAGGGATTTTCATAGCTTCCTGTGACAGTATTGAGTTGCAGGTTTCAGATTGTAATCGCTGGATAATAATAAAAATATTGGACTCGCTGTTGGTGGACATAGCCCAGGGATTGGGTGAACCATGTTAAATCTCTATGTCATTTGTGTTCTCTTCCGTGTTTATATTTGCATTTTTCTGCTTATTATTCTAACAGTAGTCGCTCTGTGTTTCATTTTGTTGTATATTGTCGTAAATATGGTGTATATTCTCTATAAACTTATGTGTATATGCTTCGGCCCTCTTGTACGTCTTATGTATATCATGTATATGTGTGTTGTGTATATCCTTCAAAGCGTCGAGTTCTTTGCGCTCTGTCATGAATTTCATACTAACGAGATAGAGCTTGTCAAGACAGAGTCACCACGGTTCAAACTCGGTACTTCGCTGGTTCAAACCATGGTGACTTTCTCTCTCCTCTGTCTCATCATATTAATGGCAGGATTAATTCCCCACATATGGAATTTAAAAAATGTCCAATCTGGCATTCATTTTTGCCCTGTGTCAGCCCACTTGTCCTAATCAATGCCATAACTACCTTTACACTGCCTGCCATTTTCCCACGTGCCAGCACACGTTAACTAGTGTACGACTTTGTTTCTAGTCTCATCAACAATGGCTAGTTTGTTCGGACTCTGAACTCCTACTGGAACCTTGTCCTCTACTTTTTCTGTCACCATGTTAGCACATTTCGGAATGGTTAAGCCATGTTCATTTTTTAGAAACTCTGAAACTTTTGGATATATATGCGCTAATGTTTATTTGACAAGTGCGGGTTGGTGGAAAATCTCCTGGAGTTTTCATATCCTTATGTGTTCTGACATTTTTTCGGTCTTACAGGTGGTTGATAAGCTTGTTCCAGATGTCTGATGATTTTGCACCTCCTAATAGCCCGGAGTTACCAACTACTTCCACCTAGGCAGCCAGAAAATCGAAGCTGGAAAGAATGTTGGTGAAGCTGCCATTAACCTCCAAGTATCTAAAGGATGGAGGTGTTGTGGGGTCTAAAATAGACTCCAAGGTTCAAGAAATGACAGATCTAGACCCCGAGAGTTGGGCTGAACTACAAGGTCTTATCCAGACCATTTACAGGTTGAAAGAATAAGGGGACAAAATATCAACTTATTTAGCTGCCTCTGACATCATCAAGGCCACAAATTTTCCATGCATGGTACAGTCCCCTAAACTTATCAAGCAGCTGGTAGTATTATATAATCTGGCCACTCATTCAATCTTGCTTCCAAATCCCCGACTGCTGTAATATCCTGCCACAATCGTCACATTAGACGCTCCCACCTTTGCTTCTGGGTTCAAAATTCCACAATTCAAAGGGTCCATAGTAATCACCAAGGCCAAATCACTAAAGGAATTTGGTTAGGCCAAAATCATTTCCCAGCAACACCTCAATAATCACTAGTTAAAGTCTCTGAAGCGGGACTATAAGAGAATGAAATTGAAAATTCTCCGCAGGGATTTCAAGGAGCCCATTCAAGCGAGCATAATATTTTTGTGCAGAATCTTGGGATGGCCCCACACCTGGGAATTCTCAGCATGGATGTATTATTCTTATACTGCATAACAACACATAGCAGGGATTTCAACTGGGCGGCAATTATATCCAATCATGTGGATACACAGATGCAAACCGTTGCCCAACATTCACAATTTTATATGACCTCGTATGTGTTGTGGGCATTGGCACAACAAAGGTCGGATTTTCAGGGCCTTGGAATAGTTGGAGAGCTCAAAAATGGTCTGGGAAAGGTTACACCTTAGGATCATTATGCCCAATTACAGTGGGAGCTAAGCTTCCAGAATTTTTGCCGGATAAATGATGCCTTCATTTACCATAACATTCTTACACTTACCCAAGATTTTGGGTACTGCCTCTCACAAGCGGCAATAGCAGTGGTCAATTCCTATGGATGATATTTCATTCAATTCAGGCATCACACTTACATCAGGGTGATAGGCTTCAACGGGAAGCCCTACTTCCTTCCCTGGTATTGCGGGGATAGGATTATTCTTTTAGAATTCTGCAGGCAGATGATGGATCTGCACGCCCTCTTCACAGTGAAGAAGGTCGTTAATGTCCCATTCCCCTTTTCTTGCGGGATTATACATGTAGCCTCACCACGGCCTGGGAGGTGGATAATGAATTAAAAGGGTTGGGGCTGGTTGAATTCAACTAGACCCGGAAGAACTATGACCCCCGTGGAAAAATTTCCACTGCACTACCAATGGCATCCCCCCCACATGAAGATGACATTGAAGATTTCTGGGCGGATTGCCAGGACAACTTTGATCTCAGAGCCCGGAAACACAAAAAAATGAGAAAAGGGCTCATGGAGGCGCTAGACCTTTGGACTTTCACGAAAGGTTTCAACGACGGTAGGCCGCTAGAGGATCCAACATACAAAGGATAGGAGCTAAACAAATTGGACCTCCCTCTAGTGGATTGGGCCACTCTGGAGGATTTGATGATTGAGGGGGTACACTGCCCCATCATAAAAGCAAGCCACAAGTATTTTGCCCGCGTGTGCCCCAAAAGCACCCGCTGAAGCAAGTGTGAGTAAAAGAAAAGAAAAGGAGGGAGTCCCAATGCTTAAGGTGTCCCCTCAAATCCTCACACTCCTAATGGTGAAATTACATGATCAGATGGAGTCGATGAAGTTGGCTAGCCAAAAAATCAGCATGCAGGTGGTCGCCGGCCTCCTAGGCACCCCAATGGCATATGCTCGCTCAATGGGACCCCCTTCATTGGTAGCAATGATGAATATTTAGAATTTTTCTGAGGTAGAGTCTTCTGGTATTCTCAACACTGGGGCTTCTCTCGTAAGGAAAAAGAAAATAGAAGCGATCCCCATACCAATTTCTCCTCTTGGTATCCCCGAGAAGCCCCCAGTAGATTTAAGTTTGGATTCTCCCAAACTAGAAGATATCTCTGACTCCTCTTTGCCACATGATGACTTCGATGACACCTTATTGGTGGATGAGCTTCTGGAGATCCGGCAGGGTGTAAATACTGCAGTGGAAGAAATCGAGGCTCAAGAAAAGGAGGCCCCTGCAGAAGAAGAACTCCCCATAGAAAAGGACATATCAGAGCAAGAGGCTCGGGAGGAAAATGTTGAGGGTAAACAAGAAGAATCATAGGTCCAAAGGACCATAGATATGCCAAGGCAACCTACAGATGAGCCCCTGATGGGAGGAGAACCCAAACCCCAAGGAACAATCGTACCTCTGACCATCACACTCTAGGTGCCTTTGGAGACTTCGGGTGACCAAGTGCCTCGAAGAACTTTCGAAGAGGTCATTAAAGCTACCGCCTTGTTAAATTTTGGCCACTGACCTCATCCACCTCTGGAGGATGTCCCAATGGAGGAAGAAAATGTTGAATTAAATGAGGCCGATAGGTCCCAAGAACAACATCAGCCGATGGACCAGGAGGTACCGGAAGAGGAGAATGAGGAAGCTACCAGTGACACCAAGGAGGATGAGGTCCCTGAGAATACTGAAACAAAAACTGGGAAAAAGATCTTGGATAATTTTGCAGAAGATGCCAGCATGGCAGAAAATATAGAGGGTTCCGGAGAAATGAAATAGAAAGAGAGCAGGAAGCAAGAAAGGGACCGGAACAAGAACAAGAAAAGGAGCCAGAAGAAAATATAAACTCAGGGAATGCACCGCTAGATTCAAAAGTGAATCTCAGTGAGAAAGAATTGGCAGCAAGGCCGCCTCAGCCTCCCCCAATGGCTAGTAGAAACTAAGAAGAGAAAGGCTCTGACAGTGCCTACGGGCGCTCCTTTATCATTGGCCAAGATGATGGCCAAGAATGCCGAAACAAAGAAGCCCAAAAGGGCACGGGTGGTCCATACTCTCCGGACCAACCCAACAGGTAGTACAGTTGTGGTCATCGCAACACCCCTGGAAAATACAAATGCAGTGAACGCAAGGCCCGAAGACTATAGTATAACAGAGGTCGAGCTGGGGAAAAGGGACAAGTAGGGAGAACTTGACTTGCTCAAAGAGGCTACCAAGGCTATAGAGGCCCGGTATGCAAAACAGGGGCAGAAGCTACAAGAGGAAAGATAGACAAATGATAATCTCCTTGCACTTCTGACAGAACTTACATGACCCTTGGCTGAAGTTCACCCCAGAACCCCTTCTTCTAGATTACCGCTTGCACAGGTCGACATGGAATCACTGCGCATGACAAAGAAAAAGGCGCAAGCAATAGACGGGTGGGCAGCTGAGCAAATAACGGTGATGAGAGAATTTCTGGCAGCGTCCCTCCCAGACTTTAACAGTGTAGATCTCACCCTTAGCCATGCAAGAAGCTCCACTCAGGTATGGGAGTTAGATTTAGAGAAATATGAAAAATGGAAGGCCGGGTTGGAGGAGATCCGCAACATTGGAGAAGAGATTACCAAAGAATCCAACATTTTGAGAGAAGAATCGTATGATTCCCTCCAGGTCCAGTACTCCAGACTTGCCCTCAAAATTGAGTTTTGCAAGGAACTGGTTAAGACCTTAAAAGAGAAATTGACAGCTACCCAATATCCCTTGGATTTAGTCAAAACATTTGTGGTCGGGGTATCGCAAGTTGATCCCTTCACCATCAGAATGTGTACCCCGGAGGACTATGTCCTCAGTAAGTTCGATGAAAGGATGGAATCCATGTATCCGTCAGGCGGAGATTTTGATCAAGGAAGGTTGGCCTAGTTGTCAAAGACTATGATTCGAACGCATGACACCATCAAGATGGTGAACGAATTTCAAAATAGGGCCAGAGAGGTTGAGGAGGCAATGGAGGCTATCCTTAGCAGATGGGATAGCATCCAGAGCATAGATTAAGAAAGCATTAGCCAAGTGTTAGAGGCTTGGGAGAAAATATAAGTCAATAAAGTTCTCTAGATCCAGAAGAATCTAGCCCAACACCATATTTTGTATTCTTTATTCTTTTGGAACGCAAGTTCCTGGATCTCAGAGTTTCAGGTCCCACATTTTTGAATTCTTCACGTGACCCATGTCTCAGTTCCCAAGGTTGACCGGTCACATTCAAGACAATAATAAAGGTTGTCAGAAGATGGGGAACTGCAACAAGGCATGTTAGCTCAATGGGAGGTTTCTGACAGACGGTCTTCCCAAGGCGCTAATTCAGAGATACACTTGGCGCATCAGAGATAGGGCGCTACTTTCCCATTTATGAGGCATGCAACCTCGATCCCTAGGAGATTAGATTTCTTCCTTCTCCTTTCTTATTGTCTTCTCGAGGCTGATTCTTCTACTCCATCCTCCTTGTCTTATTATTTTGACATGTCAGGCCTTTTTTGTCTCAAGGTTTTTTGTAGAGTGGTGCAGGTAGTACCGACCACCGGATAATGTATTTTATTGTAAAGTGTAAAATAAGTTAGGGTTAGGGTTAGATCAAAAGATGTGTATAAATAATAAGTCTGACCTCATTCCAAGGGTCGGCGAAATTGATGATTTTGTAGTCCACGGTTAATAGCAAAGAAATTTTCTCATTTCCTAGTTGCAGAGTTCAATGCTCCATAGTTTTAAGCTTTCAGTAGTTAAATGCTCCCTAGGAGTTATCTTTGTACCATGCACCAGTGCTTGCTAGAAGGATGTTAATGAAGAAAGAAGGGTTCTCTCAATGATGTTGTTGGTACTCTGTCTTCTGGGTTGACGGTATTTTATGCTTTATGTGCTTCATGTCCTTTGCTCTAATGCTTAAAGTAGATTAATGACCTACTTTCTTTGCTACTGATAAAATATAAGCTGATGGTTGTGTATTTCTTCGGTATTTATTTAGTGTAGTGTGTCAGAGCATTGTCGATGTTTTGAAATTTTAGCATAACTGTAGGTAGATAAAATATTTCTAACTCTGCAAGATCTTTTTAATTTTATTTGTTAAGTAAAAGTATGCTTGCAGGAAACCTCATTCACTTAAATCCCCAGAGTTGATGAGTTGAAGATAACTAGCTATCCCCCTCGAAAAATAGTCACATCTCCCAACCGAGCCCCGCACTATTGAGACCTGACTCTCATGTGCTTGGAGGCTTGGGGAATCTCATTTCCCTGAACAAGCTTTACAGGTGAAGTTGGTCGGTACCCGGTGACAACTTACCTCTGTTGGCGGACCCGATCACAAAGTCCCGTCAACAAAAACTGGCACTAGAAGGAGGGCATGAACTCATCCCCCTCTCAGGATTCTGATTTTACACCTCCCGAGGGTTCCCCAAGTCGTAGTTTTAGGAGTCAAGCCTTCAGTGGGATTGGGTCTTTCTCCCCAGCGAGATTTGAAAGAATCCTTAGATCAGCCCATGATCTTGGAAGGTTTGTCAAACTCAAGCCTCCTGCTCAAAAGAAACAGACCTTGAAAGTCACACCAGCCACCATTGTCTGGGGGTCTAGCATACCACAGAATATCCAAACTTCCTAGACAATCCCAGGAATCAACGTTCAACCTACTCAAAATTCAACTCCCCCAATGGCTTCTTATTTTTGAAATATCAGGTCCCCAATGGGAACTTTTTTGGGTGGAACCAATGATTTACCCCCGCACCCCGAAAAGATTTGTCCCTGATATGAGAACTTAGCCTCACGAACCACAGAAGAGCATCTGCAGGCATACAAAGATGCCATGAACCGACATCGGATCCAACATCAAGACGTTGTGACCCAGATGTTCTCTCTGTCCCTGGGACAGAATGAACTGAACTGGTACATTAACCTTCCTGCCAACTCCATCAACAGTTGGCAGGACATGGAGGATGCTTTCTTGGCAGCCTTTCGTGTACACGTGTACCTAGCTTGGTCCCACAGCTAGTTCATTTCCATCAGGAAGGAACCAAATGAACCCCTTGTAGCATTCAATCACCGGCTCCAATGCACCCTAAAGCGGTGCACGGGTCCCTTCATCCCATCCGTGAAAGTGACCATACAGACCTATCTCAATGCAATGGATCCCTTCGTTGCCACTCTCCTTTGGAGAACTACTATCCCGGGCGACTGGGATACTTTGGTGAAAGTTTACAACCTAACCTTAGAACTGTCCCGTGGCCTCAACAAATCCCCAGGTAGGATTGGGCGGTGTACGTCATTCAACATGATCCCCAGCGGAACTCCTTACGCTGGGGGATATAACCCCAATCTGGCAATGGGTGCCCCCATGATTTCCATGAATCCCCCGCCACCGTTGATAGACCAGCATGCCTGGTACATTTATCCATCACAGGCTCAGGAAATACCGAGTCTTGAATCTTTCCCTTGGAACTAGCCATAGCAGAACCAACAACAATAGATACAACTGTCTAGAGTGCCCTTCTTTCAGTCATCCGCGGCTAGAGGACTGTCGCCCTCGACTCTGGAAAATGATGCTGCCTTCCCAGGGAACCAACAACAACAATCGTCATATTGTGATGCAAACACTCAGCTAACCGCCGAGGTAGAATCCCTCTGATGAATGCTGTCTACCCTGAGTGTAGACATGGGTCAACTGAAGGCAGGGTCCTACGCACCCCAGAATTCCAATTCCCAAAGAGCGAATATTTTCTCTAGCCAACGAAACAACAATTTTGGGGGAAGAAATTTCAACAACGGGCCTCAGCCCAACCAACAATAATGGAACAACAATGCAAAAACCAGAGGTCTGCCTCTGAACCAAAATGCCAATTAGAATGGTGCTGGACCATCCCATTTCACTCTAGTCACAGACTTCCAGCCCATGACCAATTGGTGTAAACTGCATGACATAGGCTCCCACAACGAGGTAAACTATGCCACACTGGAGAAGGTCATCATGATTTCCCAGCTAGACAGAAAATAATCATTTGATCCTACTCCCCCAGAACCTCCTGTGCAAGAGCCAACTCACGGTGCATTCACCTATGAGACCATCTTCTTCAGATCAACTAGAGAAGATGAAGAAGAATCCAAATTGCAAGGATTCTTTGATGATTTGATTCTGACCTTTGAGGCCAATGCCTTCACCAACCCACGGGTTCCTTACAACACTTGGATCCAGGATGGTAAAGGACCAATTTACATGCCAACACCTCCCAATGACATCCCTCCCCGGGACAATACAACTGACCGGCCTGTCCCTCCAAAAGGTTCTAGCTCTAACCAAGCAAAAGACCCAGCTCAGGGAAGCCACCAATTCCCGGGAGGAAGGTTTGACATCACAAAGGCATTAGAACAAACCACCACCTCCATGACCTTGATGGAGGTTTTACTAAACTATCTCGAGTAGAAGAAGTCTCTTCTAAAGCTCTTGGGAAACTCAGAAGTTGTCAGTCGCTCACCCAAGACTGTCTCTTTTGAGGACGCCAACGCGACTGTCTTTCAGGGAAATACTGAGGATCCTCTATTCCTACTAGGCCTAAACATACAAGGAAAAAACATACACAACTACCTAGTAAATTTTGGGGCTTCGGGCAACATCATGCCCCTATCCATATGCCAGAAACTAGGATTCTAACCCACCCCATCTAATGGTGCAGTAATTCAGCTAGATAAAACTGCTGTGAAAATGGTGGGTGAGTTGAAGAATGTCTAGATACAACTCATTCGGGACCCCAGAATAGCCAGTACAATTGATATTCAAGTGGTGGACATCCTAGAAACTTATGGGATGTTATTAAGTTAGAACTGGTCTAAGTCCTTGAATGGATACTTTTCAATCGACTTTTCCCACTTATGGCTCCACTGGAAAGGAGAATCAAACAAGATCTAGGTTGAAAGTGAGCCCTGAATGAAATAGGCCCTTACCAAAGTCAGGAGAGTTAACAAGGTCTTATTCTCTGAGACTTCCCCCAGGGTGTACCAACCTCTTGAAATATTAACGTTTGATTTCACCCCGGGAGAGGATCCCATAGTTCTGCAGAGAACCTAAGACCTAGAAGAAAAGTTGAGGGTTGAGGTTAACTCTTAGGGTGCCATGGTGACCCCCACTACACTCTTGTCTGACACTTGGTGCCGGGTACATTATCAGAAGCATTCAGAGCTAGAGTGTGAGGCTTTTCTTTCCGTCGCTACCCGGTACATTGACGCCCTCTGGAACAAAGAGCATGAACATGATTCTCCAGAGCCCAGTGTCCCTAATGGAAGCACTTCTTCAGTGCCATTTCCCCGAGGATCTCAACCCCAAACCCCTCCGGAGGTAGACCTCACCCACGCACCATCACCGCGGGAGGAAACTCCTAAGTTCCCCAAAAATAGTCCAAAGCCTGATCCATCTCCCTAGCGCCAGATGACAAGCGATGATTTGTGGACCCTTAAGTTCAATGGGTCCCAATTCCAAACAAGGCTGTGGAGCCAGAGTAGAATTAATCAACCCACAAGGAAAATCCTTCCTCGCGTCCTACAGGTTGTAGTTCAACTGCACAAACAATGTCACGGAGTACAAGGCCCTGGTCCTTGGAATCCTATTTGCATTAAGGAAAGGAATCACTCACCTCCGGGCCCTAGGTGATTCAGAGTTGATTGTTAGAAAAGTCTGAAGTCAATACACATGTCATGATAAGAGGCTGGCTGCATACCACAATCGGGCATGGAGTCTTATTGAGGATTTCAATGCCTTCGGCATTGATCTTATTCCTCGGTGATAGAATTATGTCCCGGATGCCCTCGCTATTTCTGCCAGCACACTTGAGCCCATGCCCGGCTCACGACTTCAAAGATTTTCTGTTGAGATGATCCCCACCTCATCCATTCTAGATAATGTTACCCACTCTTAGATTTTTGAGGACAATCAACATATCCTGGCCTTCATGGCCAGTGTTGGCATTTTTGAAGACCAGATAGTGGAGAAATGAGACCATGATGGCACTAGACAGGGTGATGAAGATGATGGGATCATGGACCTACCTACCAACACCATCCCGAAGGGGATGGTCATGCTTGAATGAATCTTCAAATCAAACTCTTGGGGCTGGGAAAAGATATCATCCTCCTCTGAGGGAGGAAAATTTAAGAAAGTGAACATTGGCCAGCCCGGTGAAGAAAATATGATACACATTGGTAACTCCTGCTCCCCTGAGGAGAAGGAGAAGATTCTCGTGGTTCTCTAAAAATACATAGACGTGATCGCGTGGGGTATGAGGATTTGAAAACATACGACACATCCATTATGACTCATACCATCCCACTGAAACCTAATGCTAAGCCTTTCTGGCAAAAGCAATAGCCAGTCAACCCGTTGATCGAGCCTCTGATTCGTCAAGAGGTGGAAAAACTGTTTTCAGCCTGAATAATTTTTCCAATCCGGCATACTACGTGGGTTACCAACTTAGTCCCTGTGAGAAAGAAGAGCGGTGAAATTCACCTTTGCGTGGATTTCCAAAATTTGAATAGAGCCTCCAAGAAAGATAATCACCCTCTCCCCTCACTGGATGAGGTGTAGATAGTGAACGGATCCCAAATGATGTCTTTCTTGGACGGATACTCTGGCTACAACCAAGTTATGGTTATGTTTGAAGATAGAGATAAAATGACGTTTACCACCAAGTGGGGGACGTTTGCATATTGGAGGATGCCCTTTGGCTTGATTAACGTAGGGGCCACATTTCAGAAGGCTATGGACATTGCATTCGAGGGACTTGTGAACCGGTGCATAACCATCTATATGGATGATTTGACCATCTTTTCCTGGGACAGGCTTGACCATTTCGCCCACCTCACCCAGATCTGCGAAAGACGTTGCCGGTACAGAATATCCCTCAACCCTAAGAAGTGCATATTTGGGGTCACTGAAGGGAAGTTTCTTGGGCATATTTTCTCTGAGAAGGGTATATCCATTGACCCAGAGAGAGTTGAAGCACTGCTAAATCTGCAAATGCCTGGCAACAAGAAAGAGATGCGATCTTTCTTTGGAAAGATCAACTTTGTTCAGTGGTTTATCACTGGATTCACCAAAACAGTAAATCCACTCAATGAAATGATGAAAAAAGATACCAAAATTACGTGGAGTCCTGAAGCAAAGAGGGCATTCACCCAAATTAAATAGACAATAATGGAGGCACCCATGTTGGCTAGCCCAGACTACTCCCTCATGTTTTATATTTACTCCTTTGCTTCGCTGCATTCTGCCACGACGGTATTGACCCAAAAGGTTGAGGGGGAAGAATGACCAATAGCTTTCATGAGCTCCCCCTTTAAGAATGTTGAAGTCTGGTATTCATCATTGGAAAAGTAGGCCTTTGCTCTTGTTCACACCGTGAAGAAATTATGGCATTACATTCTCCAGAGCAAGGTGCATGCTATCATCCCGGACCAGGCTGTGAAATCTTTGCTGATGGAGAGTGAATTGGGTGAGAGGCAGGGGAAATGGATGGCCACCCTCTAGGAATACAACTTAGAAATGCAACCAATGAAGACAGTCTGAGGCCAAGGACTAAGTCAAGCGATGGCTGAAGAGACCCCTCACATAGAATGTCAAACGTACACAGTGGATTCTATCACTCGAGACCTGTGGTACACCAATCTGGTGTACCTATTGTTAAACAATAGATTCTCAGAGGGGTTACCTCCCAACAAACACCGTGCCCTACGGATGAAAAGCATCCACTTCATGATCAAAAACTTTGCGCTCTACCGCAGGAACTATGAGGGAGTGTACCTTCGGTGCATCGATAGGACCAAGCTATGAAAATGATTAAAGAATTCCATGGGCTATTTGGGACCGAGCTTGGCTTTGCTGATGCCACCACCCATCAGATCCTTCAAGCTGGATATTATTGACCCTACATATTTAAATATGTCTACGCTCACGTTTGGAAGTGCCATACTTGCCAAATTGCGGCACATCGTGAACGTAACCTGGCTATGCCTTTGCAACCAGTCTTTGAGGCTAGGCCTTTTTCTCAATGGGCATTTGACTTTATCAGGGAAATTAACCCCAAATCATCTGTCAACCACTGATACATCCTAACTGCAACTGATTACTGCACCTAGTGGTCCGAAGCCATACCTTGTAAAAATAACACGGCAGACGTGGTTATCAAATTCCTAGAAGAAAATATCATTACAAGATTTGGAATGCCCTTCGCTATAGTGTGTGACAATGGTCTGACATTTTCTTCGGTGTAACTACTTGAATGGACCTATGATCAGAAGATCACTCTAAAGTTTTCCAACAACTATTACCCCCAGGGGAACAGTGTTGCTAAATCAACGAACAAAAATTTACTCAAAGTGATCAAACACCTGTTAGAACAGAATCCTCAGGATTGGCACCAAAAGCTAAGATTTTCCCTCTGGGAAGATCACATTCAAATTAAGGCTTCCCTGGGAATGTCCCCATTCCATCTGGTTTATGGCCAGAACCCAATGTTCCCAATCAACTTACAGATCTCAGTTTTACAGTTCATGTAGGAATTCGATAACCGAGATAATATTGTGGAGGTTTGGCTCCTGAATCTGGTGCATATGGAAGAGAAACAGGATGTAGCCCTTGAACATTTTGTGTGTCACCAAGCAGTAGTAAAATGAGGGTTTGACTGTAGAGCCCAATACAAGGCCTTTCATATTTCAGACTTAGTCCTTTTGTGGGACAAGGCCCGGGAAAAGAAAGGAAAGCACACCAAGTTCCAACGGCTCTAGCTCAGACCATACCTAATCTTAGAGATCTACGGGGAAAATACCTATCACCTCAATACCATGATTGAAGAACCTATCCCATTTACCATCAATGGACAGTTCCTCAAACATTACTTTGAATGAGGTCGGTTTGCCTAGAGTTGTATTTTATGTAAATTTTCTTGCTTGTAAATATTTCTTCTTTGGTGCCCCGTTTGGGGTGCCTTGCTTTGTAAATAGTCTTACTGGCTGTCCTACGGGACCGCCCCTTTTCTTTTGTTTCATTTTTGGTTTTCTTCTATCTTCTTTCTCGGGTCCAGCATTTTTCTCCCCCTCTTGTAGGCTCGTATGCTTAGCATAACATCTAGTCTCCGGGATGGTGCCTTTGGCACTGTGGTGAACTTGGAATCTATTGTTAGCATGGTGGAATTGGTCTGGTCTCTGGAGTTATTTTGCAAGTTTGGTAGCAAATTATGAGTAATCTTCATCGGATTTATTCCCAAAAGTCTGGTAATCAGTGAAATAAAAAAAATTAAGGAACAAGTAATCAGACACATCAAGAGTAGATTAGTTGCACTAGTTGGTTGACCCAAGTCTGGACTTTTAAAGGTTCTGTCTGGATCCATAGTTTTCCTTCCCCATTCAACATATTAAGGTGGGCGGGGGGGGTGAAAGAAGTATCACCATTAAATTTAGCTAAGCTTAAGCTTGATGGTGAAAGAAGTATTGCCCTCCGACCCAAAAAACAAGAAAAATAATAAGAAAAAAAAGAAATGGGATGAAACTCTGGTATCTGGGAGAAGTGAACGAATTTGGTAACTTTGGGGTTTGATATACTTAGTGCATCTTCTCTATTTCTCCTAGAGGTCATTGGCTTGATTTCCTTCCAAAGCATACACTTCACCACTGATGAAAGGATCAAGGATTAAATCATGTATGGCCGGATTTTCTCAAACATTTTTCTCTTTGCAAGTAGGATGCTTTGAGTAACGATTTGTTCCAGTTCTGCTAACCAAAGATTCTGTGGTTCTCAAATGCACTAAGGCATTTGTCCCAGATAGTCACCATTTTTTATGCCCTATATTCCCGTCCCTACATTTTGTGTGCAAAATGTTGGGTCCCCCTTTTTTTTGCTTTTAGCTCTTGCCTTGTTTTCTCTGCCTTTGCTTCTTTTTTTTCCTTCTCTGGGTTTTCTTACCCATGGTGTTGGTTTTTTTTTGTGTTTTTGTCTTTCATTTCTTCGAGACCCGGTCCCACAGTTGGTTGTTTCTTTTCCAGAAGCTAGATTCTGGATTCCAAGATTCTCTGCCACGATGTCTTCTTCTTATAAGAAGACATGGTCGTTTGGAATCCCCAAGCCCAGAATCTAGAGGTTTACCTGTTCCAAAGTTTGCAGAGGGAAGGTAACTTGCTTTTACCTTGGGTATAAATAAGAATTACCTATCATTTTCACAGTTACCATGATTAAAACACTTAGATTTTTCAAAGCAATTCATAGGTGATTTGAGTGCGAATTAAGTGCAAGCTTCTCTGATCTTAGTGGGTAACAATGATTTGATTTTCGGTAGCTGTTCTTGGCATTGGAGGTGAAAGTTGTTGCAGAGCAGTCTAGTGTTTCTTCCCTTCACCGTTCTTTAGATTCTAGGTTGGTGTTTATGGTTCTTTCTTTCATTTTCTTCTTTTGTTTCATTTTGTTGTGTTTCATTTTCATTTCTACTTTGCTTTATTTATGTTTCTACTTTGCGTCTTTGTCATTTGGTTCGCCACCCATTGGTGGGTCAGCTCTACTGACGGTGGTCTGCCCTCTGTGCAGGTGTAGGATGTGTATACTATGTACATTTTCTGTGCTCTCCTGTTAGGTAGTCGCTCTGCATTTCATTTTGCTGTAAATTGTGGTAAATATGGTGTATATTCTCTATAAACTTATGTGTATACGCTTCAGTCCTCTTGTACATATTATGTATATCATGTATATGTGTGATATATATATCCTTTAGAGCGTCGAGTTATTGACGCTCTGTCATGAATTTCAAAACGACGAGACAGAGCTTGTCGAGACAAAGTCACCACAGTTCAAACTTGGCACCTCATTGGTTTCAACCATGGCAACTTTCTCTCTCCTCTGTCTTGTCATATTAATGGTGGGATTAATTCCCCATGTATGGCAATTAAAATGTGTCCAATCTGGCATTCATTTTTTCCCCGTGTCGGCCCACTTATCCTAATCAATGCCATAACTGCCTTTACACCGCCTGCCATTTTCCCATGTACCAGCGCACATAAACTAGTGTACAACTTTGTTGCCAGTCTCATCAGCAATGGCTAGTTTGTCCAGACTCTGGACTCTGGACTCCTAGTGGAACCTTGTCCTTTGCTTTTTCTGTCACCATGTCAGCACATTCTGGAATTCTTAAGCCATGTTCATTTTTTAGAAACTCTGAAACTTTTGGATATATATGCGCTAATGTTTATTTGACAAGTGCGGGCTGGTGGAAAATCTCCCAGAGTTTTTCATATCCTTATGTGTTCTGACGGTTTTCCGGTCTTGCAGGTGGTTGATAATCTTGTTCAAGATGTCTGACGATTTCACACCTCCTGATAGCCCAGAGTTACCAAATACTTCCACTCGGGCAGCCAAAAAATTGAAGCTGGAAAGAATGTTGGCGAAGCTGCCATTAACCTCCAAGTATCCAAAGTATGGAGGTGTTGCAGGGTCTAAAATAGACTCCAAGGTTCAAGAAATGACAGATTTGGACCCTGGCAGTTGGGCCGAACTACAAGGTCTAATCCAGACCATTTACAGGTTGAAAGAACAAGGGGAAAAAATATCAACTTACTTAGCTTCCTCCAGCATCATCAAGGCCATGAATTTTTCATGCACAGTGCAATCCCCTGAACTTATTAGGCAGCTAGCAGTATTGTATAATCTGGCCACTCATTCAGTCTTGATTCCAGATCCCCGACTGCTACAATATCCACAATTCAAAGGGTCCGTAGTAATCACCAAGGCCAACTCACTAAAGGAATTTGGTGGGGCTGAAATCATTTCCCGGCAGCACCTCAATAATCACTAGTTAAAGTCTCCAAAGCGGGACTATAAGAGAATGAAACTGGAAATTCCCCATGGGGATTTCAAGGAGCCCATTCAAGTGGGCATAATATTTTTGTGCAGAATCTTTGGATGGCCCCACACCTAGGAATTCTCGGCGTGGATGTATTATTTCTTATACTGCATAACAAAATATAGCATGGATTTCAACTAGGCGGGGATTATATCCAATCATGTGGATACACAGATGCAGACCGTTGCCCAACATTCACAATTTTATATGACCTCGTATGTGCTGTGGGCATTGGCACAACAAAGGCCAGCTTTTCATGGCTTTAAAATAGTTGGAGAGCTCAAAAATGGTCTGGGAAAGGTTACACCTTGGGATCATTACCCCCAGTTACAATGGGAGCTAAGCTTCCAGAATTTTTGCTGAGTAAACGATGCCTTCATTTACCATAACATTCTTACATGTACCTGAGATTTTGGGTACCACCTCTCATAGGCGGCAATGGCACTGGTCAATTCCTATGGCTGATATTTCATTCAATTCAGGCATCACACTTACATCAGGGTGACAGGCTTCAACGGGAAGCCCTACCTCCTTCCCTAGTATTGCGGGGATAGGATTATTATTTTCGAATTCTGTAGGCAGATGATGGATCTGCACGCCCTCTTCACAGTGAAGAAGGTTGTTAATGTCCCATTACCCTTTTCTTGTGGGGATTATACATGTAGCCTCACCATGGCTCGGGAGGCAGATAATGAGTTAAAAGGGTTGGGGCTGGTTGAATTCAACCACACCCGGAAGAACTATGACCCCCGTGGAAAAATTGCCACTGCACTACGAAGGGAATCCCCCCAGATGAAGATGACATTGAAGATTTCTGGGCGGATTGATAGGATAGATTTGATCTCAGGGCCCAACAACACAACAAAATGAGCAAAGGGCTCATGAAGGCGCTAGACCTTCGGACTTTCGCGAAAGGTTTCAACGACGGCGGGCTGTTAGAGGATCCAGCGTACAAAGGATAGGGGCTGGACAAATTGGACCACCCTTTAGTGGATTGGGCCACTCTGGAGGATTTGATGATTGAGGGGGTATGCTGCCCTATCATAGAAGCAAGGCACAAGTATTTTTCCTGCGTGTACCCCAAAAGCACCTGCAAGAAGGCAACGGTCAAGAAGACCATCCCTTCTCCAGCCAGCGTCGGACCTTCTTCATCTGTCACGCCCACTGAAGCAAGTGTGAGTAAAGGAAAAGAAAAGGAGGGAGTTCTGGTGCTTAAGGCATCCCCTCAAATCCCCGCACTCCTAATGGAAAAATTACATGATCAGATGGAGTTGGCGAAGTTGGCTAGCCAACAAATCAGCATGCAGGTGGCCGCCGGCCTCCCAGTAACCCCAATGGCATCTGCTCACTCAATTGGATCCCCTTCGTTGGTAGCAATGATGAATAGGCAGACTTTTGCTAAGGCAGATTCTTCCGGTATTCTGGACATCGTGGCTTCTCTATTAAGGAAAAAGAAAATAATAGTGATCCCGATACCAATTGCTCCTCTTGGTATGCCCGAGAAGGCCCCGGTAGATGTAAGTTCAGATTCTCCCAAACTAGAAGATATCTCTGAGTCCTCTCCACCACATGATGACTTCAATGACACCTTCTCGGTGGAGGAGCTTTTGGAGATTTGGCAGGGTGTAAATACTACAGTGGAAGAAATCAAGGCTCAAGAAAAGGAGGCCCCTGCAGAAGAAGAACTCCCCATAGAAAAGAATATATCAAAGAAAGAGGCTCGGGAGGAAAATGCTGAGCCTGAACAGGAAGAATCACAGGTCCAAAGGACTGTAGATATGCCAAGGAAACCTATAGATGAGCCCCTGATGGGAGGAGAACCCAGACCCCAGGGAACAATCATACCTCCGACCATCACACTCCAGGTGCCTTTGGAGACTTCGGGTGACCAAGTGCCCCGGAGCACTTTTGAAGAGGTCGTGAAAGCTGCCACCTTGTTAAATTTTGGCCAGCAACCACATTCACCTCTGGAGGATGTCCCAATGGAGGAAGAAAATGTTGAAGTAAATGAGGCCAATAGGGCCCAAGAACAGTAGCAGCTGATGCACCAGGAGGTCCCAGAAGAGGAGAATGAAGAAGCTGCCAGTGAAACTAGGGAGGATGAGGTCCCTGAGAATACAAAAATAGAAACTGGGGAAAAGATCCTGGATAATTTTGTAGAAGACGCCAGCATGGCAGAAAATATAGAGGGTTCCGGAGAACAAGAAATAGAAAGAGAGCAGGAAGAAAGAAAGGGACCGAAACAAGAAAAGGAAAAGGAGCTAGAAGAAAATAT
This sequence comes from Thuja plicata, assembly GCA_018584345.1. Lineage (NCBI taxonomy): Eukaryota > Viridiplantae > Streptophyta > Pinopsida > Cupressales > Cupressaceae > Thuja > Thuja plicata. Next base: position 523,206 of record MU227482.1, read on the forward strand.
AAACTCAGGGAATGCGCCACCAAATTCGGAAGTGAATCTCTATGAGCAGGAATTGGTAGCAAGGCCACCCCAGCCACCCCAATGGCTAGTAGAAACTAAGAAGAGAAAGGCTCCGGAAGTGCCTACAGGCACTCCTTTGTCATTGGCCGAGATGATGGCCAAGAATTCCAAAACAAAGAAGCCCAAAAGGGCACGGGTGGTCCATACTCTCCGGACCAACCCAGTAGGCAGTACATTTGTGGTCATCACAACACCCCTAGAAAATACAAATGCAGTGGACGCAAGGCCCAAAGACTATAGTATAATAGAGGTTGAGCTGGGGAAAAGGGACAAGCAGGGAGAACTTGAATTTCTCAAAGAGGCTACCAAGGCTATAGAGGCGCGGTATGCAAAACAGGGGCAGAAGCTGCAAGAGGAAAGAGAGACAAATGCTAATCTCCTTGCACTTTTGACAAAACTAACACGACCCTTGGCTGAAGTTCACCTCGGAACCCCTTGTTCTGGATTGCCGCTTGCACAGGGCGATGTGGACTCACTGCGCATGATGAAGAAAAAGGCACAAGCAGTAGATAAGTGGGCAACCAAGCAAATAATGACAATGAGAGAATTTATGGCGGCGTCCCTCCCAGACTTTTACAAGGTAGATCTCACCCTTAGCCATGCAAGAAGCTCTGCTCAGGTATGGGAGTTAGATTTAGAGAAATATGAAAAATGGAAGGCCGGGTTGGAGGAGATCCACAGCATTGGAGAAGAGGTTGCCACAAAATTTGACACTTTGGGAGAAGAATCGTATGATTCCCTACAGGTCCAGTACTCCAGACTTGCCCTCAAAATTCAGGTTTGCAAGGAACTGGTTAAGACCTTAAAAGAGAAATTGACAGTTGCCCAATATCCCTTGGATTTATTCAAAACATTCATGGTCGGGGTATCGCAAGTTGATCCCTTCACCACCAGAATGTGTACCCCAGAGGACTATATCCTCATTAAGTTTGACAAAAGGATGGAATCCCTATATCCACCGGGTGGAGATTTTGATCAAGGCAGGTTGTCCCAGTTGTCAAATACTATGATTCAGTCGCATGACACCATCAAGATGGTGAACAAATTCTGGAACGGGGCTGGAGAGGTTGAGGAGGCAATGGAGGCTATCCGTAGTAGATGGGATAGCATCCGGAGCATAGATGAAGAAAGTATTAGCCAAGTGTTAGAGGCTTAGGAGAAAATATAAGTCAATAAAGTTCTCTGGATCTGGGAGAATCTAGCCCAACACCATATTTTTTATTCTTTATTCTTTTGGAACGCAAGTTCTCAGATCCCGGAGTTCTAGGTCCCACATTTTTAAATTCTTCACGTGACTTGTGTCTCGGTTCCCAAGGCCGACCAGTCACATTCAAGATAGTAATAAAGGTTGTCAGAAGATGGGGAACTGTAACAAGGCACGTCAGCTTGACAGGAGGTTTTTGACAGATGGTCTTCCTAAGGTGTCACTTCAGAGATACACTTGGCACATCGGAGATAGGGCATCGCTTTCCCATTTATGAGGCATGTAGCCTTGATCCTTGGGAGATCATATTTCTTCCTTCTCCTTTCTAGCTCTCTTCTCAAGGATAATTCTTCCACTCCATCCTCCTTGTCTTATTCTTCTGACATGTCAGGCCTTTTTTGTCTTGAGGTTTTTTTTAGAGTGGTGCAGGTAGTACCGGCCACCAGATAATGTATTTTATTGTAAAGGGTAAAATAAGTTAGGATTAGGGTTAGATCAAAAGATGTGTATAAATAATAAGTCTGAACTTATTCCAAGGGTTGGAAAAATTAATGATTTTGCAGTCCATAGTTAATAACAAAGTAGTTTTCTCATTTCCTAGTTGCAGAGCTCAATGCTCCATAGTTTTAAGCTTTCAGTAGTTAAATGCTCCCTGGGAGTTATCTTTGTACCATGCACCAGTGCTTGCTGGAAGGATGTTAATGAAGAAGGAAGGATTCTCTCAATGATGTTGTTGGTACTCTGTCTTCTGGGTTGACGGTATTTTATGCTTTATGTGCTTCATGTCCTTTGCTCTAATGCTTAAAGTAGATTAACGACTCCTTTCTTTGCTACTGATAAAATATAAGCTAATGGTTGTGTATTTATTTGGTATTTAGTGTAGTGTGTTAGAGCATTGTTGATGTTTTGAATGTTTAGCATAAATGTAGGTAGATGAAATCTTTCTAACTCTGCAACATCTTTTTAAGTTTATTTGTTAAGGAAAAGCATGCTTGGAGGAAACCCCGTTCACTTGAATCCCCAGAGTTGATGAGTTGAAGATAACTAGCTATCCCCCTCAAAAAATAGTCACATCTCCCAACCGAGCCCCACACTGTCAAGAATCGACTCTCACATACTTAGAGGCCCGAGGAATCTCATTTCCCCGGACAACCTTTGCAGGCAAAGTTGGCTGGTACCCTGGTACCCGGTGACAACTTACCTCTATTGGCGGACCCGGTCACAAAGTCCTGTCAACACTATCATTCTTCAAATGATTACAAGTCCTTATTATTACTAATGATGGAATCTATTTATACTAGTTTCTAGCTCTATTCCTTATTCACACTTTTCAAATTAACTCTAGATCTAAGGTTTACAACTTGACCTTGATCTTTAGTTAGATATGTTTTAGATTCGTTAGGATGCTTTAAAACATTTACAATATGCTTGCTTGACCCTTAAGTTAAGATTAAAAACAAATAAAAACTCTATGGATAGAATTAGATTGCTTTATCTAACGTGTAAAATTAGATCCACTTTTTGCGGGTTCTTTAACTGACTATCAATTTTGATGGTCGGGCTGCTCTGTCAGTCTATCGGTTTTCTTCTCCATCAGTGTTCCTTACTTGAACTATTCGTTGGGTGTGCCTTTTCTACTCTGTCGGTGATGTTCTCAAAACTGTATCATTGGTTATGCTTGTCATCGGTAATTTCTATACTTAATATTTTCACGTTAGACATTTTTTCCTATTGGGCATGCTTGTTGTCTGCCGGTTATGCTTACTATCCGCCGATTATGCTTATACCGATGACCTTCATCATATTTTTCCCTTTAAGTATACTAATGGAAAAAATTAATGTCATCACAATTAAGAGTAAAGCATGAGCATAATTGCATGATGATAGAACTTGCATGATCACTCTCTGATGCTGAGTTTGAAGATGTCAAAACCTGCACCTCTGTAAAGCAAATGTGGGATAAGTTGAAGCTGGTACATGGAGGAGATGCCAATGTACTAAGAGAAAAGGTAGAAATCCTAAGAGGGAGGTTTTATGACCTAAGGATGAAAGAAGGAGAAAATATCACTCAGTATAGCTGCATAATCAAAGAGGTAGTAAATTCTATCCGAGGAGTTGGAGGTGTACTTGAGGAAGAGACAGTGGTAAGTAAAATCTTAAGAACCTTACTGCCTGTATATGCTATTAGAGTTTATGCTATTCAAGAAATGAGAGCAGTTCCAAACAATATAGTTACTCTAGATAATCTGATTGGGAGACTAATCTCATTTGAGATGAACAACTTTGATAATAGTGTCTTACCATCTATAGAATTTGCATTCAAATCTTCTTTAAAGATAAGTAACTCAAGTCATAAACATGCTATTAGAAATGATAGTGACAGTGATAATGAGGATCAAGGAATTGATGAGATTGAAACACTAATGGATAGAAGATTGCAGAGAGGCAAAGGCATATACAAAGGTAAATTACCACTTGTATGTTTCAATTGTAAAGAGTTTGGACACTTTGCTGCAAGATGTCTAAACAGAAGAAAAGATGACAAAGGAAATGATAGATCATATGAGAAGAATTTTGATAGAGATAATAACAGAGATTATTGGAGCAACTGACAATCCAACAAAAGAGATACCCGAGACTATAAGGACAAAGGGAAGAAAGCTTGTTACCTAGCTGAGAACAGAGCTGATGACACTGACACCGAATAAGAAGAAGATATTGAGATGGTATTTGTAGCCATGAAGGATGATTCAGATGAAGATGAAGAAAGGTATGTAGAAACTGCACTCATATCTAAAGTTAGTAAAAATGATGTTTGGATCATAGATAGTGGCTGCACTCACCATATGACCAATGATAGACAAAATTTTGAGACTTTTGAATACTATAATGGTGGTTCAGTGAGAATGGGAAATGATACACCTTGTCCAGTTGAAGGTAAAGGAACTATAATGTTGAACAACCTGATAACATGTGAAAATGCTTACTGGGTAAAAGGACTGAATTATAATTTGTTAAGTGTTTCACAGTTGAACAATTTAGGTCACAAAGTAGCATTTGAAAATAAGAAGGCAAAGATCTACAATGAATTAGGAAGATTGATTGGTACCGGTGAGCAGACAAAAGGTAACCTTTTCTATCTTGATGACACTAACACCACTTGTTTAATGGCTAGAAAGGAAGACATATGGTTGTGGCACAAAAGATTGTGTCATATGAAGTTTGACAACATGATAAAGATAAGAAAAAAAAGGAATGTTAGAGGCTTACCGAGCATGACTAATCCTGAGCATATCATGTGCAAGAATTGTCAAAGAGGTAAGATGACAAAGTCTATTTTCAAGAGTAAAACCCATACATCTAATGCAATTCTAGAATTAGTCCATACAAATCTATGTGGATCCATGAGGACAAAGAGCTACTATGGAGATAGGTATTTTATTCTCTTTGTTGATGATTATTCTAGAATGATGACAATCATGTTCTTAAAAGATAAATCAGAAGCATTTAAGATGTTTAAATGGTATAA